>OY759155.1:19057219-19300146 GCA_963662125.1 Diplazon laetatorius | reverse complement strand
TTCGCATTATTCTCCGCAATTTTTTTCATTCTGTTGGCGTACACAGTACAGGTAGTTCGCTCTAACAACGAGGCGAGGTAGAAAAATGGTTAGAGTCTCGAACGAGTCTTCGGAGTCTTTCGATTCGTAAAATAGCCTGTTCGAATGAAAAAAATGAGCGAAAACGAGCAAACGAATTTTCCGCAGTTGCGATTGCTACGGGCAAAATGTCGTCTGGACATTTTTCGCGAACCATCTCCGAGGGACCTTTTTGAGTCGTGAAAAACGATGGATCTCGCGGTGATTCTCAGCCCTACCGAGGAATGTCGCCCTTTCCCATGTCCCCGTGTCACGGTGAACGGAACGGGGCACGCGTTTCAAGGGTGAGCCACCCACCCCTCGCACCCAAACTATATAATCAACGTCATCGCACCCTCTCGCACTAATTTCACATTCACAGAATACTTTGGTCTTTGTTCGGACGGTTAACCCGCTATTATCACTGGCAAAAAAAGGGCCGCCCGGTCAAAAACTTTGCGGTTAAGTTTGGTGTCGAGTTACGGAGAACTTGATAAAAGAAACTTTTTTTTGCACGAATTTAAAGGGCGGGATGCCACTTTGTTACGAATGAGTGCTGTGTGATTTATCGTGGGCCGTGGGTGAAGAATAATTTAAGGTCGACCGATGGAACGAAAAATGGGAAATTCAACGTTCACACGTGTGACGTTGAAAGTCACAGCTGTTGGAAGTCAATGGGGAAGGACGAATGAAAGAAAATGGGGGAATAAAAAAGAAAAAAAAGGAAAAACGGGAACGCTGGGGAATAAAGATGGGAAAGATAGTTCGAGTCGGAAAGATCGAACCGTGAACCCGGTCAAGGACATTGAACGCTCAACATCGTGGCCTCACAATTGCTACCAAGAGGCACACTAATTTGACTCAAGTCATGCAAATCATAAATGTGCATATTGAATTTGCAAAAAGTTGATCTCGCACCACGATCAGACGGATATTAAATGGATTATCACATTTGCATGATTTGTTTTCTCCCACTTTTTATAACACAGTCAAGTGTGTGTCCAGCCTCTCAGTTTTTGCTGGCCAGCCACTATCCAGGAAATTATTTCGAAGCAAAAAGAAGCGGGAAGGAAAACGCTTGAGTGTGTTCCGGTTATTCCGTCCCAAACTTTTCATCACTATCTTTGTCTCACATTTTTTTTAACCGTTTCTTTCTATCCATAATACGTTACGACCATGGTTACCGTTAAAATGGGATATCTCTCGGCAATTTCTATTAGCATAGTTTTTACATGATTGCACTTGGTAGCCTCGGTGCAAGGCTACGTGGCCAAACACAGAGGCACGCGCGTGGCTGCACACACGCGGCGGACACCTAAGGCATGGCAGCTATTTTGCGAGAAAATAAATTCTCGCTCGGCCAAGAAGAGAAGGACGATGGATGAGAGGCCGGTTGGATTCTCCGGAGTGCTGGCATACCGGTTGCCGAAGGAAACGACGGGGGTGGGGGGGGGGGGAACAAAAAAAAAGAAAAAGAGAAAAAAGCGGCAGCTACGACATCAGCCAGTGACGCGGCTACTGTACCTGTGTACCCGACGAGCGAGAAAATGCTCGAGGGGACAGAATGATGGTTTTCCGCACCACGAAAACATCTTCCCTCCGGGTATTTGCCGCGCATTATCGTGCTTTTTTTCGGAAAAAATTCTTTGAAACGAACAAAACTGCAAGCTCGAGCTAAAAAATACGGGGCTAGTTTAACATAGCTTGTTTAGCACGTGAAATTCTTCAAGCGCTTTAGACTTTGTAACTATTCAACGATTAGGGGGGGGGGCTGAGTCACCTATAAAATTAGATTTTTTTGTTTCGTGACACGATCAATCCAAATTTGAAATCGATTTTGACCTCATATAATATTTATACTCGGTTATCATTTAAAATTTTTTATAGTCATATCTAGCATCTGAACGCTGTCAGATTTAGAGAGCCATAGTATACATTGCTGAATACTCAAAATTTCGAACATTTTGTTGCACATTTAGCAGATTGGTTCGTCTTATAGAATCCCGCACGATTTAATTGCGTTGAGCACGATGATTTTTTTTTTTTTTGCATGCAGCATTGGTAATAACAATGTTCAGTGATATTGCAATAAGCTTCGCATTAATTAAATCCACATTCTTCCACCTATTTCCTTCGCGTCCTATTCCTCGCGGGAGCCGCACTTCACTTGCGCTCTACCGTCGACTCTGCATCGATCTCAACTTTTATACTCACGCTCAGTCTTTTATTCCATAATCATCGTATTTATATCTATATATGTATTCTCTATTCTCAGCGATCGTTTTTATTCTGTTTTATTTGTCTCCCCTCTCTCACTCTCCCTCTCTCTTTCTCTTCAATCTATGAAGCAGTAAACGACTATTCATTACTTCAAGCCTGATGACGAGCTAAAATGTTAATTAGAAACTGCAGTAAAATATTTATCAAATCGCACACAGCGGTAATTGCAAATTAGAGTTTTTTCCTGCTTCGACGTGATTTTATATTTTCTACATTACAATCAAGGTGATATATGAATTGTAAAATGATGCCCACAATGATATCAAATAAACTATAGACTATATATAGTTTATATATAATTTACATATAATCTATATATGTTCAATCAAATATAGAGTTCATAGATAATTTTTTTACTTGGGAATAAAAAGTTGTGCCCTACTTAGCCCTTGTGGCATCGCCGCATGCGGTACGAGAAGAATGTCTTTGACGCATAATCGAGATGGAAATGCCATACCTCGGTAAACGTCCCTCCCACAGATAAATAATGTAAAACATTTTTTTCGCGTCGCGGATACCAAATGACCGTCTCTTTTTATGGTCTTTTTATGGTCATTCCCGTACGGTAGTTGAATAAAAGACGAAAAAAAAGAGAGATCGAATAAAACGGCCATGAACGATTGTCTCGGCCCCATTCGGGTCTCATCGACAACCTCTATCGTGCCCATGTAGTTTTCTGTCCATACTGTTATGCAAGTTTCTACGGTTACCACGAAAAAAATCTATTTCTCACAATACTACAGCAATACGCACTGTCCTATATTTTATCCCGAGTAAAAAAAAATGTATAGTCTATATATATGGATTATATATAGACTGACCATTAAAAATCAATTTCTTCAACGGTCAGTCCAATATACACCCAGTCCCATACATAGTTTGCATGTATATACATGTTTTTATCACTCCGGACGCGTTCAACGCGTATCATTTATCGCGACCTTGACCGCTGCACCGCACACAAGAAAACAATAATGAACCTAACATTCAACGTGAGCAATAACGCATCGTAATGACTCGCTTGCTATCGAAAACGCCTGCTGGCGTCGGTCGCATTCGTCCGATTTCGAAATCACTATAAACACACATACACACACACACACATTTACAAACAGACACACGTGATTGAATACGTATTCACAGGACAAATCCACGTGTCGAGAACGGCGATCACTATCGCGATCACGTACTCTCGCTTCTCTTTCGCTCGGTTTTTCAATTGCCGATACGTGCAGCCCGGACAGAGCATCAAACTCTTTTATGAATCCATCTCGTTTTCCGTGTGAAGGATAAAGAGGAAGAAGAAGAGGAGGAAGAAGAAAAAAAATAAAAAAGAAGAAACTATTGCAGGTACAAAATGTCGGATTATTCGCAAAAGGGGCTGACGAAATCTACCGGGACGTGGGGTCCATGACGTCGGTGGCAGAAGAAGGGGGGGGGGGGGCATTTCGAGTAGATCGTGCCTGATGCAGGACACGATCAGTCTTCAGAGGATCTTCGGAACGAGCGAAACGTCCGATGAATAAGTGAAACCCATATACCGTTCGATAATAAAATTCCTGAAACGCTTGACGGTGTAAAAACGTTCGGAAAAACGACGACAAATCTTTTCGAAACACCTTGAGATTATGAATCTTAATTGCACGGGCAATCGATCGGACGTTATGGATTCTTCGGAGGAACGGAAAATGGAGATTCAACGTTGGAAGGAACCTGGCGAAAAATTGATCGACGGTTGGGTGTTTGAATCGTGCACCGTTGAAGAAATTTGCGAATCATTGGGTGGGAACGTTGAACTGCTGAATTTGTTGTGTGAGAAGCTTCGCAATTGGCTGAAGTTACAGCCGCATCTTCCTCAAGGTTTGAAATTAGGTCTTCATACTAGTTTATGTTGGGGTCGACCTTGATGGGGGTGTTGACGAATTTTGTCAAGAATTTTTCGCGTGCCTAGGGACAACTCGAAAAAATAATTACCGAATTAGTCTGAAAATCCCATGTTATTCAAATGGGAAACAAAACGAGTCCACAGTCACGTCTTCTCATTGGGCCACAGTGCTGGGGTTTCACATATATTTTTATTCATTCATTTCGTGACTATCCGAGGGGTGCACTTGTCGAAATTCGTCAACACCCCTATTAAGGACCACCCTAGTGTTTACATATATGTGTCTAGTTTCGATTTTCTTATCGATGCGCATCGACGTACGGCTCCACCGTACCGTGCAGCATCTATTTGCGAAAATGGACCATCGTCATATATACATGCACGCTGCGCGGAAAAGATTGGAAATCGCATCGCTACAATTGCGATCTTCCCTCGCGGATGAACTATACGCGTTGCTTCGAATAAATTCGCTGTTTGGTGCAAAATGGTTTACGTATGGAACAGATTACAAATCTGAAGCATTTCCGATATTAGCTGTCATGCGGTTCGAAGCTATTCCAAGAGGTCTGGTATGTTCCTCCGTAAAATCGTGATAGGGCATTTTAATAGAGAATACTGAGAGTAAAATTTCTCGTACGATTGCACACGTTTTCCAGTTCATTCACGTACCAGTCGATAGACCAGTGCATTGATACATCGACCAATGTGTTTATAAACAAATTCAACGATTTGTACTTTATTCATTACTCAACGCACTTGTGTCATAAGCTCACGAGCTTATGAAAAAAAACGAGAGTAAAAACATCATCTTGTTGGCATTGAGTGAATTATAAATTATAATTATGCAAAGATGAATGTCGACAGGTTATGAAAAATAGTGAGTTGGTTTGTGAAGCCATGGAGGAAGATATTCAACCTTTTTCATGGATGTCAGTGAAAGCGCCAGAGGTGTACCAGGTGCGTCGATGAAAAGATGTTGTATAACATTCTTTGACGGTCGAGCTGAGCAAGTGGGGGGAGGGGGGCTGGGGGCGTAGCTTTCGTACCATTGAGAATACCATTTTATCTTATCGTCACGATTTAAGTACCGGTTACGCCCGAAGCTTTGTCGCTCATGGAGGCGCCACTGTGTGAATGAGCTTCGGTGGAAAATAAAAGTTGGAGTCAAGCTCGTGCGCAATTTACTCGCTCTCCACGATCCTTCTCCCTCCTCCCTCTCTCCATTCGGCCTATTTCGTACATACATACGTCCGTACGTGTTTTGAATCCAGAACTTACGAGGCGCGTGTCGAAATGACGCGTCAGTGCCAGGTTACCGAAATACCAATAGAGAACACGCGCAGGCGCCTTCGATGAAAAACATGATACCCGAGTTGAAATTTTGACCTTACATTTTGACTTACTTGACCTTACAAGTCCGAATTTGAAGGTGAAATGAGGTTGAAATATTTGTTAACCTTCGTTTTAGGCTCGATTGTGATGTTGACATTTTTTATCACCTTCGTTTGACCTTCTGAGTGAGGGTAATTGTTTTCTTGCGCTATTTTACCTTCGTTTGACCTTCCGAGTGAGGGTAAACAATTTTCTTTCATTATTTCACCTTCTTTTCACCTTCCAAGCTTGAAAAATGAAAAGTGTAGTATAATATTCGTTAATTTTGAAAATGCCTGATTACCAGCAAATAATTGAACTGAACGAAATACGGTTGAAACAATGATTCCTCATTTTTTCACAATAAATACGAGTCTGTAAAAAAATATGGAGGTATCCGTTTAAAAAAACGAAGTTGGCCTTCATTTGACCTTGAACTCTTCCACCGACCTGAAAAGAATTATATCCATTACATTCCGCTCCAAAAATGATAAAACTTTTGTCCGAAACATTTTTCTCAAAAATAGTTCGTCTCCAAGTTATTCACGTTTGTAAAGTCAAATGTCTCACCTTGTATATAATTCCTGCTCCCATTGTTTTCGTATAAATGCTTGATAACAATAACAAGGTACAATAAAAAAACGACAACATTGAGATTAGTGCAATTAATCGTGAAAATTCGATTCTCCATTTTAGAACTAGAATGAGAACAGATTTTTTTTTTGGTCCATCGTAAAATAATTCGCTTCGATCTCGTGTTCGTCGATTCATCGGGGTAAAAGCTCACAGTGCCGTTTTCATCCGGTCACGGGGTATAAAATCCAGAAGTTGTAGTCGTAATTTCCGTTTGTGTGCAGTCTTTATCGGTCCTCGGAGAATCCGTTATCACGGGGCCTGATAGAGCTCCGGGTTTTCGTACCGTTGAAAAAGGACGACCGCGGGTTGTTCTCTCTTTTGCGAGGGTGTGCTTCACTTCTCGCGGCTGAGCCTTCATCCTTTTTGCCCACGGTCCCGTTCTTTCTTCTCTGTTGGCGGTTGTGTAGACCCCGCCAACGAGAGCCTGGCAAGACTTTCGGAGAGCGTGTCACCGCGCGGGGTGAAAAAAGATTGCACAGGAAAACCGGTTACTACCCTCTCGGAAGTGAAAGCGTCGTCTTCCGTCGCCTCGTTGAATTCTCGAGCATCTCTGCATCTTCGTAGGTGTATAACCTCACCCCACTCCACCCCTTTGTACCTGTGAGTGTATCACCGGCTGCAACTGTGTGCATGGTGCTCTTAAACTGGATATTACAACATCTCGCCCCTTTGTTTGTCAACGATAATATTGTTTTCGCAATTCGTCTGAGTTTTTTTTTCGTTTTAACGTTGTGCCAACCCGTGTCGAAATTTTTACCTCACATTTTAACTTATTTTACCCCATAAGTCCGAATTGGAAGGTGAAGTGAGGTTGAAATATTTTTCTTCTATTATTTCATCTTCGGTTCACCTTCCAAACTTGAAAAATTGAAAATAGATGCAGGTTTTTTTACGAAGTGAAGTTGAAACGCACATAAAAATTGCTTATAACTTCATTCTACTTTTCAGGTGTACCAGACAGAAGATTGGAATATTTCTTAACTTGCACGAAATTGAGCCTGGAACAAGCAAAACAGAAACTAGACATGCACTACACGGTGAGACGTCTTGTGCCGGAGCTTTTTGCCGACAGAGATCCGAGTGGTCCCGGTATTACTCAGTTACTACAAACTTTGTACGTACCGACGAATTATGCTCACGAATTTAAGACGTATTGTAAATCTTGATGTCTTGGTATCGATCGCAATGTGACGATCAATATTATTCAGTTGAAATACGATAAAAATACATAACAATCTAATATCAGTGGAAGATCGATTATTATTTCTTTTAATTTTATAAATTACATTACAAATGGCAGTCAATGGGTTTCCCTGCCGAGACTGACACCGAATAAAGAACGAGTATCCATACTGAGATGCATCGATAAAGACGTCTCGAAATTCCAACCTTGGACCCTTTTCAAGTGAGTCGTAGGGGTGAATATGATATTATAGGGGTTAATATGACATATAGTTAATATATAGACTATGTATAATTTGTTTATTTGGGATGACCCCCTTCCCCTTCTCCCCTCTGGTTAGTGGACCACATACACACTACAATGGCTGGAGCATACGTCGTGTTTTATAATTCCAGGTACACGTTCATGATTGGCGAAATACGAATTTCAGAATCTCGAAGCATCGGTGAGGTGTACATATACGACCTCGAGGGCATGCGATTGGGACATCTTGCCAAACTTACACCGACTATTTTGAAAAAATGTGAAATTGCTGCCACGGTAATTCAGAATCGAATATTTTCATTTTAATCTAAATTTAACAAAAAATGCATTATTTTATAAAGCTTAAAAAGTCGACTCTTGTAATACCATTTAATAATCGAATTATTGGGACGCCTTTTTT
This sequence comes from Diplazon laetatorius, assembly GCA_963662125.1. Lineage (NCBI taxonomy): Eukaryota > Metazoa > Arthropoda > Insecta > Hymenoptera > Ichneumonidae > Diplazon > Diplazon laetatorius. The sequence continues at coordinate 19,292,070 of OY759155.1, read as the reverse complement.
TTCAATAATAGATAAATTATATTGTATTGAGATTTTTCATCGAACCTTCGAGAATTGTAGAATGGGAATTGGACGATAGGAAATTGGATAAAACCGAAAGAATGCGTTCGCCAAACGTGCTTTGAAGATGCTTTTGAGTAGCTGAAGAGCTATGCACTGTAACACAACCTTTGTTTCAGAAAGCTTACGGGGCCAGTATAAAGGGAATCCATTTCGTGAACGCACCGAGCTTCATCGACCGAATTGTTGCTCTATTGAAATCCGCCATCAAACCAAAACTCGCAGCCAGAGTAAATCATAACATGAACAGAATTTCTTTAAATACATCGAATTGTCGATAGGCAAAGTTGAAAAACAAAAAAAAAATTTCAGATACACGTACATTCGTCGAAATGGGATTCTCTTCATCGACATGTGCCAAAATCAATATTGCCTGCGGACTACGGTGGCGAACAATCGACGATGAACGAATTGTCGGGTAAGACACGATTTTCTTCCATCACAATATATTGTTTCACTATCACGTTGATTGTTATTATCATTATTATCGTCTGACCGATTATACAGAAATCTGGAAGCAAAAGTGCGACGATTGGCGTGATTGGTTCTTGGCTCAACAGAACATATCGGTAATCGAAGATCTTCGTCCTGGAAAAAGTTTGGACGTTGACGAATTATTTGGATTTTCCGGATCTTTTCGGAAGCTCGAAGTTGACTGATACAGCTTGACATTTTCTATTTCGCCATGGAAACGAAATTTCATATGAGAAAAATTAAATTTGAAATTTGAAAGTGTATTGTAAAAAGAAAGATATTTAGACGATAAGCATTTGAAAGGGATGAAATGATTCAAGAAATCATACTAGTTTATTCATAGTTTAAATTATAATCGGTCATTTGAGTGAGCTTAATATTTCGAATTATAGTAATCTTTTAACTGCTTTGTAGCCAGTCAGGGGACGACAGCCCCCTCAATGAGTAAGACAATAACCTTTCATAAGGAGTGTTTTGGATAGAATTTGTCCCCCTAAACACGATAAGACCATGATCATTTCAATCGGATCAATAGAAAAAAAGTTATGGCCAAAAAACCATTTTGTTCGTTTTGAGAAGATAGGGGTTCGAGGAAAAGTGCGTGTACGCAAGATCGAAATTTCGAATTTTCGAGCAATAACCTTCCATAAGGGGTGTTTTGGATAGAATTTGTCCCCCTGAACACGATAAGACCATGATCATTTCAATCGGACCAATAGTAAAAAAGTTATGACCAAAAAACCATTTTGTTCGTTTTGAGAAGATAAGGGTTCGAGGAAAAGTGCGTGTACGCAAGATCGAAATTTCGAATTTTCGAGCAATAACCTTCCATAAGGGGTGTTTTGGATAGAATTTGTCCCCCTGAACACGATAAGACCATGATCATTTCAATCGGACCAATAGTAAAAAAGTTATGACCAAAAAACCATTTTGTTCGTTTTGAGAAGATAAGGGTTCGAGGAAAAGTGCGTGTACGCAAGATCGAAATTTCGAATTTTCGAGCAATAACCTTCCATAAGGAGTGTTTTGGATAGAATTTGTCCCCCTAAACACGATAAGACCATGATCATTTCAATCGGATCAATAGAAAAAAAGTTATGGCCAAAAAACCATTTTGTTCGTTTTGAGAAGATAGGGGTTCGAGGAAAAGTGCGTGTACGCAAGATCGAAATTTCGAATTTTCGAGCAATAACCTTCCATAAGGGGTGTTTTGGATAGAATTTGTCCCCCTGAACACGATAAGACCATGATCATTTCAATCGGACCAATAGTAAAAAAGTTATGACCAAAAAACCATTTTGTTCGTTTTGAGAAGATAAGGGTTCGAGGAAAAGTGCGTGTACGCAAGATCGAAATTTCGAATTTTCGAGCAATAACCTTCCATAAGGGGTGTTTTGGATAGAATTTGTCCCCCTGAACACGATAAGACCATGATCATTTCAATCGGACCAATAGTAAAAAAGTTATGACCAAAAAACCATTTTGTTCGTTTTGAGAAGATAAGGGTTCGAGGAAAAGTGCGTGTACGCAAGATCGAAATTTCGAATTTTCGAGCAATAACCTTCCATAAGGAGTGTTTTGGATAGAATTTGTCCCCCTAAACACGATAAGACCATGATCATTTCAATCGGATCAATAGAAAAAAAGTTATGGCCAAAAAACCATTTTGTTCGTTTTGAGAAGATAAGGGTTCGAGGAAAAGTGCGTGTACGCAAGATCGAAATTTCGAATTTTCGAGCAATAACCTTCCATAAGGGGTGTTTTGGATAGAATTTGTCCCCCTGAACACGATAAGACCATGATCATTTCAATCGGACCAATAGTAAAAAAGTTATGACCAAAAAACCATTTTGTTCGTTTTGAGAAGATAAGGGTTCGAGGAAAAGTGCGTGTACGCAAGATCGAAATTTCGAATTTTCGAGCAATAACCTTCCATAAGGGGTGTTTTGGATAGAATTTGTCCCCCTGAACACGATAAGACCATGATCATTTCAATCGGACCAATAGTAAAAAAGTTATGACCAAAAAACCATTTTGTTCGTTTTGAGAAGATAAGGGTTCGAGGAAAAGTGCGTGTACGCAAAATCGAAATTTCGAATTTTCGAGCAATAACCTTTCATAAGGGGTGTTTTGGATAGAATTTGTCCCCCTGAACACGATAAGACCATGATCATTTCAATCGGACCAATAGTAAAAAAGTTATGACCAAAAAACCATTTTGTTCGTTTTGAGAAGATAAGGGTTCGAGGAAAAGTGCGTGTACGCAAGATCGAAATTTCGAATTTTCGAGCAATAACCTTCCATAAGGGGTGTTTTGGATAGAATTTGTCCCCCTGAACACGATAAGACCATGATCATTTCAATCGGACCAATAGTAAAAAAGTTATGACCAAAAAACCATTTTGTTCGTTTTGAGAAGATAAGGGTTCGAGGAAAAGTGCGTGTACGCAAGATCGAAATTTCGAATTTTCGAGCAATAACCTTCCATAAGGGGTGTTTTGGATAGAATTTGTCCCCCTGAACACGATAAGACCATGATCATTTCAATCGGACCAATAGTAAAAAAGTTATGACCAAAAAACCATTTTGTTCGTTTTGAGAAGATAAGGGTTCGAGGAAAAGTGCGTGTACGCAAAATTGAAATTTCGAATTTTCGAGCAATAACCTTTCATAAGGGGTGTTTTGGATAGAATTTGTCCCCCTGAACACGATAAGACCATGATCATTTCAATCGGATCAATAGTAAAAAAGTTATGACCAAAAAACCATTTTGTTCGTTTTGAGAAGATAAGGGTTCGAGGAAAAGTGCGTGTACGCAAGATCGAAATTTCGAATTTTCGAGCAATAACCTTCCATAAGGGGTGTTTTGGATAGAATTTGTCCCCCTGAACACGATAAGACCATGATCATTTCAATCGGACCAATAGTGAAAAAGTTATGACCAAAAAACCATTTTGTTCGTTTTGAGAAGATAAGGGTTCGAGGAAAAGTGCGTGTACGCAAGATCGAAATTTCGAATTTTCGAGCAATAACCTTCCATAAGGGGTGTTTTGGATAGAATTTGTCCCCCTGAACACGATAAGACCATGATCATTTCAATCGGACCAATAGTAAAAAAGTTATGACCAAAAAACCATTTTGTTCGTTTTGAGAAGATAAGGGTTCGAGGAAAAGTGCGTGTACGCAAGATCGAAATTTCGAATTTTCGAGCAATAACCTTCCATAAGGAGTGTTTTGGATAGAATTTGTCCCCCTGAACACGATAAGACCATGATCATTTCAATCGGACCAATAGTAAAAAAGTTATGACCAAAAAACCATTTTGTTCGTTTTGAGAAGATAAGGGTTCGAGGAAAAGTGCGTGTACGCAAGATCGAAATTTCGAATTTTCGAGCAATAACCTTCCATAAGGGGTGTTTTGGATAGAATTTGTCCCCCTGAACACGATAAGACCATGATCATTTCAATCGGACCAATAGTAAAAAAGTTATGACCAAAAAACCATTTTGTTCGTTTTGAGAAGATAAGGGTTCGAGGAAAAGTGCGTGTACGCAAGATCGAAATTTCGAATTTTCGAGCAATAACCTTCCATAAGGAGTGTTTTGGATAGAATTTGTCCCCCTAAACACGATAAGACCATGATCATTTCAATCGGATCAATAGAAAAAAAGTTATGGCCAAAAAACCATTTTGTTCGTTTTGAGAAGATAAGGGTTCGAGGAAAAGTGCGTGTACGCAAGATCGAAATTTCGAATTTTCGAGCAATAACCTTCCATAAGGGGTGTTTTGGATAGAATTTGTCCCCCTGAACACGATAAGACCATGATCATTTCAATCGGACCAATAGTAAAAAAGTTATGACCAAAAAACCATTTTGTTCGTTTTGAGAAGATAAGGGTTCGAGGAAAAGTGCGTGTACGCAAGATCGAAATTTCGAATTTTCGAGCAATAACCTTCCATAAGGGGTGTTTTGGATAGAATTTGTCCCCCTGAACACGATAAGACCATGATCATTTCAATCGGACCAATAGTAAAAAAGTTATGACCAAAAAACCATTTTGTTCGTTTTGAGAAGATAAGGGTTCGAGGAAAAGTGCGTGTACGCAAGATCGAAATTTCGAATTTTCGAGCAATAACCTTCCATAAGGGGTGTTTTGGATAGAATTTGTCCCCCTGAACACGATAAGACCATGATCATTTCAATCGGACCAATAGTAAAAAAGTTATGACCAAAAAACCATTTTGTTCGTTTTGAGAAGATAAGGGTTCGAGGAAAAGTGCGTGTACGCAAGATCGAAATTTCGAATTTTCGAGCAATAACCTTCCATAAGGGGTGTTTTGGATAGAATTTGTCCCCCTGAACACGATAAGACCATGATCATTTCAATCGGACCAATAGTAAAAAAGTTATGACCAAAAAACCATTTTGTTCGTTTTGAGAAGATAAGGGTTCGAGGAAAAGTGCGTGTACGCAAAATTGAAATTTCGAATTTTCGAGCAATAACCTTTCATAAGGGGTGTTTTGGATAGAATTTGTCCCCCTGAACACGATAAGACCATGATCATTTCAATCGGATCAATAGTAAAAAAGTTATGACCAAAAAACCATTTTGTTCGTTTTGAGAAGATAAGGGTTCGAGGAAAAGTGCGTGTACGCAAGATCGAAATTTCGAATTTTCGAGCAATAACCTTCCATAAGGGGTGTTTTGGATAGAATTTGTCCCCCTGAACACGATAAGACCATGATCATTTCAATCGGACCAATAGTAAAAAAGTTATGACCAAAAAACCATTTTGTTCGTTTTGAGAAGATAAGGGTTCGAGGAAAAGTGCGTGTACGCAAGATCGAAATTTCGAATTTTCGAGCAATAACCTTCCATAAGGGGTGTTTTGGATAGAATTTGTCCCCCTGAACACGATAAGACCATGATCATTTCAATCGGACCAATAGTAAAAAAGTTATGACCAAAAAACCATTTTGTTCGTTTTGAGAAGATAAGGGTTCGAGGAAAAGTGCGTGTACGCAAGATCGAAATTTCGAATTTTCGAGCAATAACCTTCCATAAGGAGTGTTTTGGATAGAATTTGTCCCCCTGAACACGATAAGACCATGATCATTTCAATCGGACCAATAGTAAAAAAGTTATGACCAAAAAACCATTTTGTTCGTTTTGAGAAGATAAGGGTTCGAGGAAAAGTGCGTGTACGCAAGATCGAAATTTCGAATTTTCGAGCAATAACCTTCCATAAGGGGTGTTTTGGATAGAATTTGTCCCCCTGAACACGATAAGACCATGATCATTTCAATCGGACCAATAGTAAAAAAGTTATGACCAAAAAACCATTTTGTTCGTTTTGAGAAGATAAGGGTTCGAGGAAAAGTGCGTGTACGCAAGATCGAAATTTCGAATTTTCGAGCAATAACCTTCCATAAGGAGTGTTTTGGATAGAATTTGTCCCCCTAAACACGATAAGACCATGATCATTTCAATCGGATCAATAGAAAAAAAGTTATGGCCAAAAAACCATTTTGTTCGTTTTGAGAAGATAAGGGTTCGAGGAAAAGTGCGTGTACGCAAGATCGAAATTTCGAATTTTCGAGCAATAACCTTCCATAAGGGGTGTTTTGGATAGAATTTGTCCCCCTGAACACGATAAGACCATGATCATTTCAATCGGACCAATAGTAAAAAAGTTATGACCAAAAAACCATTTTGTTCGTTTTGAGAAGATAAGGGTTCGAGGAAAAGTGCGTGTACGCAAGATCGAAATTTCGAATTTTCGAGCAATAACCTTCCATAAGGGGTGTTTTGGATAGAATTTGTCCCCCTGAACACGATAAGACCATGATCATTTCAATCGGACCAATAGTAAAAAAGTTATGACCAAAAAACCATTTTGTTCGTTTTGAGAAGATAAGGGTTCGAGGAAAAGTGCGTGTACGCAAGATCGAAATTTCGAATTTTCGAGCAATAACCTTCCATAAGGGGTGTTTTGGATAGAATTTGTCCCCCTGAACACGATAAGACCATGATCATTTCAATCGGACCAATAGTAAAAAAGTTATGACCAAAAAACCATTTTGTTCGTTTTGAGAAGATAAGGGTTCGAGGAAAAGTGCGTGTACGCAAAATTGAAATTTCGAATTTTCGAGCAATAACCTTTCATAAGGGGTGTTTTGGATAGAATTTGTCCCCCTGAACACGATAAGACCATGATCATTTCAATCGGATCAATAGTAAAAAAGTTATGACCAAAAAACCATTTTGTTCGTTTTGAGAAGATAAGGGTTCGAGGAAAAGTGCGTGTACGCAAGATCGAAATTTCGAATTTTCGAGCAATAACCTTCCATAAGGGGTGTTTTGGATAGAATTTGTCCCCCTGAACACGATAAGACCATGATCATTTCAATCGGACCAATAGTAAAAAAGTTATGACCAAAAAACCATTTTGTTCGTTTTGAGAAGATAAGGGTTCGAGGAAAAGTGCGTGTACGCAAGATCGAAATTTCGAATTTTCGAGCAATAACCTTCCATAAGGGGTGTTTTGGATAGAATTTGTCCCCCTGAACACGATAAGACCATGATCATTTCAATCGGACCAATAGTAAAAAAGTTATGACCAAAAAACCATTTTGTTCGTTTTGAGAAGATAAGGGTTCGAGGAAAAGTGCGTGTACGCAAGATCGAAATTTCGAATTTTCGAGCAATAACCTTCCATAAGGAGTGTTTTGGATAGAATTTGTCCCCCTGAACACGATAAGACCATGATCATTTCAATCGGACCAATAGTAAAAAAGTTATGACCAAAAAACCATTTTGTTCGTTTTGAGAAGATAAGGGTTCGAGGAAAAGTGCGTGTACGCAAGATCGAAATTTCGAATTTTCGAGCAATAACCTTCCATAAGGGGTGTTTTGGATAGAATTTGTCCCCCTGAACACGATAAGACCATGATCATTTCAATCGGACCAATAGTAAAAAAGTTATGACCAAAAAACCATTTTGTTCGTTTTGAGAAGATAAGGGTTCGAGGAAAAGTGCGTGTACGCAAGATCGAAATTTCGAATTTTCGAGCAATAACCTTCCATAAGGAGTGTTTTGGATAGAATTTGTCCCCCTAAACACGATAAGACCATGATCATTTCAATCGGATCAATAGAAAAAAAGTTATGGCCAAAAAACCATTTTGTTCGTTTTGAGAAGATAAGGGTTCGAGGAAAAGTGCGTGTACGCAAGATCGAAATTTCGAATTTTCGAGCAATAACCTTCCATAAGGGGTGTTTTGGATAGAATTTGTCCCCCTGAACACGATAAGACCATGATCATTTCAATCGGACCAATAGTAAAAAAGTTATGACCAAAAAACCATTTTGTTCGTTTTGAGAAGATAAGGGTTCGAGGAAAAGTGCGTGTACGCAAGATCGAAATTTCGAATTTTCGAGCAATAACCTTCCATAAGGGGTGTTTTGGATAGAATTTGTCCCCCTGAACACGATAAGACCATGATCATTTCAATCGGACCAATAGTAAAAAAGTTATGACCAAAAAACCATTTTGTTCGTTTTGAGAAGATAAGGGTTCGAGGAAAAGTGCGTGTACGCAAGATCGAAATTTCGAATTTTCGAGCAATAACCTTCCATAAGGGGTGTTTTGGATAGAATTTGTCCCCCTGAACACGATAAGACCATGATCATTTCAATCGGACCAATAGTAAAAAAGTTATGACCAAAAAACCATTTTGTTCGTTTTGAGAAGATAAGGGTTCGAGGAAAAGTGCGTGTACGCAAGATCGAAATTTCGAATTTTCGAGCAATAACCTTCCATAAGGAGTGTTTTGGATAGAATTTGTCCCCCTAAACACGATAAGACCATGATCATTTCAATCGGATCAATAGAAAAAAAGTTATGGCCAAAAAACCATTTTGTTCGTTTTGAGAAGATAAGGGTTCGAGGAAAAGTGCGTGTACGCAAGATCGAAATTTCGAATTTTCGAGCAATAACCTTCCATAAGGGGTGTTTTGGATAGAATTTGTCCCCCTGAACACGATAAGACCATGATCATTTCAATCGGACCAATAGTAAAAAAGTTATGACCAAAAAACCATTTTGTTCGTTTTGAGAAGATAAGGGTTCGAGGAAAAGTGCGTGTACGCAAGATCGAAATTTCGAATTTTCGAGCAATAACCTTCCATAAGGAGTGTTTTGGATAGAATTTGTCCCCCTGAACACGATAAGACCATGATCATTTCAATCGGACCAATAGTAAAAAAGTTATGACCAAAAAACCATTTTGTTCGTTTTGAGAAGATAAGGGTTCGAGGAAAAGTGCGTGTACGCAAGATCGAAATTTCGAATTTTCGAGCAATAACCTTCCATAAGGGGTGTTTTGGATAGAATTTGTCCCCCTGAACACGATAAGACCATGATCATTTCAATCGGACCAATAGTAAAAAAGTTATGACCAAAAAACCATTTTGTTCGTTTTGAGAAGATAAGGGTTCGAGGAAAAGTGCGTGTACGCAAGATCGAAATTTCGAATTTTCGAGCAATAACCTTCCATAAGGAGTGTTTTGGATAGAATTTGTCCCCCTAAACACGATAAGACCATGATCATTTCAATCGGATCAATAGAAAAAAAGTTATGGCCAAAAAACCATTTTGTTCGTTTTGAGAAGATAAGGGTTCGAGGAAAAGTGCGTGTACGCAAGATCGAAATTTCGAATTTTCGAGCAATAACCTTCCATAAGGGGTGTTTTGGATAGAATTTGTCCCCCTGAACACGATAAGACCATGATCATTTCAATCGGACCAATAGTAAAAAAGTTATGACCAAAAAACCATTTTGTTCGTTTTGAGAAGATAAGGGTTCGAGGAAAAGTGCGTGTACGCAAGATCGAAATTTCGAATTTTCGAGCAATAACCTTCCATAAGGGGTGTTTTGGATAGAATTTGTCCCCCTGAACACGATAAGACCATGATCATTTCAATCGGACCAATAGTAAAAAAGTTATGACCAAAAAACCATTTTGTTCGTTTTGAGAAGATAAGGGTTCGAGGAAAAGTGCGTGTACGCAAGATCGAAATTTCGAATTTTCGAGCAATAACCTTCCATAAGGGGTGTTTTGGATAGAATTTGTCCCCCTGAACACGATAAGACCATGATCATTTCAATCGGACCAATAGTAAAAAAGTTATGACCAAAAAACCATTTTGTTCGTTTTGAGAAGATAAGGGTTCGAGGAAAAGTGCGTGTACGCAAGATCGAAATTTCGAATTTTCGAGCAATAACCTTCCATAAGGAGTGTTTTGGATAGAATTTGTCCCCCTAAACACGATAAGACCATGATCATTTCAATCGGATCAATAGAAAAAAAGTTATGGCCAAAAAACCATTTTGTTCGTTTTGAGAAGATAAGGGTTCGAGGAAAAGTGCGTGTACGCAAGATCGAAATTTCGAATTTTCGAGCAATAACCTTCCATAAGGGGTGTTTTGGATAGAATTTGTCCCCCTGAACACGATAAGACCATGATCATTTCAATCGGACCAATAGTAAAAAAGTTATGACCAAAAAACCATTTTGTTCGTTTTGAGAAGATAAGGGTTCGAGGAAAAGTGCGTGTACGCAAGATCGAAATTTCGAATTTTCGAGCAATAACCTTCCATAAGGAGTGTTTTGGATAGAATTTGTCCCCCTAAACACGATAAGACCATGATCATTTCAATCGGATCAATAGAAAAAAAGTTATGGCCAAAAAACCATTTTGTTCGTTTTGAGAAGATAAGGGTTCGAGGAAAAGTGCGTGTACGCAAGATCGAAATTTCGAATTTTCGAGCAATAACCTTCCATAAGGGGTGTTTTGGATAGAATTTGTCCCCCTGAACACGATAAGACCATGATCATTTCAATCGGACCAATAGTAAAAAAGTTATGACCAAAAAACCATTTTGTTCGTTTTGAGAAGATAAGGGTTCGAGGAAAAGTGCGTGTACGCAAGATCGAAATTTCGAATTTTCGAGCAATAACCTTCCATAAGGGGTGTTTTGGATAGAATTTGTCCCCCTGAACACGATAAGACCATGATCATTTCAATCGGACCAATAGTAAAAAAGTTATGACCAAAAAACCATTTTGTTCGTTTTGAGAAGATAAGGGTTCGAGGAAAAGTGCGTGTACGCAAGATCGAAATTTCGAATTTTCGAGCAATAACCTTCCATAAGGAGTGTTTTGGATAGAATTTGTCCCCCTGAACACGATAAGACCATGATCATTTCAATCGGACCAATAGTAAAAAAGTTATGACCAAAAAACCATTTTGTTCGTTTTGAGAAGATAAGGGTTCGAGGAAAAGTGCGTGTACGCAAGATCGAAATTTCGAATTTTCGAGCAATAACCTTCCATAAGGGGTGTTTTGGATAGAATTTGTCCCCCTGAACACGATAAGACCATGATCATTTCAATCGGACCAATAGTAAAAAAGTTATGACCAAAAAACCATTTTGTTCGTTTTGAGAAGATAAGGGTTCGAGGAAAAGTGCGTGTACGCAAGATCGAAATTTCGAATTTTCGAGCAATAACCTTCCATAAGGAGTGTTTTGGATAGAATTTGTCCCCCTAAACACGATAAGACCATGATCATTTCAATCGGATCAATAGAAAAAAAGTTATGGCCAAAAAACCATTTTGTTCGTTTTGAGAAGATAAGGGTTCGAGGAAAAGTGCGTGTACGCAAGATCGAAATTTCGAATTTTCGAGCAATAACCTTCCATAAGGGGTGTTTTGGATAGAATTTGTCCCCCTGAACACGATAAGACCATGATCATTTCAATCGGACCAATAGTAAAAAAGTTATGACCAAAAAACCATTTTGTTCGTTTTGAGAAGATAAGGGTTCGAGGAAAAGTGCGTGTACGCAAGATCGAAATTTCGAATTTTCGAGCAATAACCTTCCATAAGGAGTGTTTTGGATAGAATTTGTCCCCCTAAACACGATAAGACCATGATCATTTCAATCGGATCAATAGAAAAAAAGTTATGGCCAAAAAACCATTTTGTTCGTTTTGAGAAGATAAGGGTTCGAGGAAAAGTGCGTGTACGCAAGATCGAAATTTCGAATTTTCGAGCAATAACCTTCCATAAGGGGTGTTTTGGATAGAATTTGTCCCCCTGAACACGATAAGACCATGATCATTTCAATCGGACCAATAGTAAAAAAGTTATGACCAAAAAACCATTTTGTTCGTTTTGAGAAGATAAGGGTTCGAGGAAAAGTGCGTGTACGCAAGATCGAAATTTCGAATTTTCGAGCAATAACCTTCCATAAGGAGTGTTTTGGATAGAATTTGTCCCCCTAAACACGATAAGACCATGATCATTTCAATCGGATCAATAGAAAAAAAGTTATGGCCAAAAAACCATTTTGTTCGTTTTGAGAAGATAAGGGTTCGAGGAAAAGTGCGTGTACGCAAGATCGAAATTTCGAATTTTCGAGCAATAACCTTCCATAAGGGGTGTTTTGGATAGAATTTGTCCCCCTGAACACGATAAGACCATGATCATTTCAATCGGACCAATAGTAAAAAAGTTATGACCAAAAAACCATTTTGTTCGTTTTGAGAAGATAAGGGTTCGAGGAAAAGTGCGTGTACGCAAGATCGAAATTTCGAATTTTCGAGCAATAACCTTCCATAAGGGGTGTTTTGGATAGAATTTGTCCCCCTGAACACGATAAGACCATGATCATTTCAATCGGACCAATAGTAAAAAAGTTATGACCAAAAAACCATTTTGTTCGTTTTGAGAAGATAAGGGTTCGAGGAAAAGTGCGTGTACGCAAAATCGAAATTTCGAATTTTCGAGCAATAACCTTTCATAAGGGGTGTTTTGGATAGAATTTGTCCCCCTAAACACGATAAGACCATGATCATTTCAATCGGATCAATAGAAAAAAAGTTATGGCCAAAAAACCATTTTGTTCGTTTTGAGAAGATAAGGGTTCGAGGGAAAGTGCGTGTACGCAAGATCGAAATTTCGAATTTTCGAGCAATAACCTTCCATAAGGGGTGTTTTGGATAGAATTTGTCCCCCTGAACACGATAAGACCATGATCATTTCAATCGGACCAATAGTAAAAAAGTTATGACCAAAAAACCATTTTGTTCGTTTTGAGAAGATAAGGGTTCGAGGAAAAGTGCGTGTACGCAAGATCGAAATTTCGAATTTTCGAGCAATAACCTTCCATAAGGGGTGTTTTGGATAGAATTTGTCCCCCTGAACACGATAAGACCATGATCATTTCAATCGGACCAATAGTAAAAAAGTTATGACCAAAAAACCATTTTGTTCGTTTTGAGAAGATAAGGGTTCGAGGAAAAGTGCGTGTACGCAAGATCGAAATTTCGAATTTTCGAGCAATAACCTTCCATAAGGGGTGTTTTGGATAGAATTTGTCCCCCTGAACACGATAAGACCATGATCATTTCAATCGGACCAATAGTAAAAAAGTTATGACCAAAAAACCATTTTGTTCGTTTTGAGAAGATAAGGGTTCGAGGAAAAGTGCGTGTACGCAAAATCGAAATTTCGAATTTTCGAGCAATAACCTTTCATAAGGGGTGTTTTGGATAGAATTTGTCCCCCTAAACACGATAAGACCATGATCATTTCAATCGGATCAATAGAAAAAAAGTTATGGCCAAAAAACCATTTTGTTCGTTTTGAGAAGATAAGGGTTCGAGGGAAAGTGCGTGTACGCAAGATCGAAATTTCGAATTTTCGAGCAATAACCTTCCATAAGGGGTGTTTTGGATAGAATTTGTCCCCCTGAACACGATAAGACCATGATCATTTCAATCGGATCAATAGAAAAAAAGTTATGGCCAAAAAACCATTTTGTTCGTTTTGAGAAGATAAGGGTTCGAGGAAAAGTGCGTGTACGCAAGATCGAAATTTCGAATTTTCGAGCAATAACCTTCCATAAGGGGTGTTTTGGATAGAATTTGTCCCCCTGAACACGATAAGACCATGATCATTTCAATCGGACCAATAGTAAAAAAGTTATGACCAAAAAACCATTTTGTTCGTTTTGAGAAGATAAGGGTTCGAGGAAAAGTGCGTGTACGCAAGATCGAAATTTCGAATTTTCGAGCAATAACCTTCCATAAGGGGTGTTTTGGATAGAATTTGTCCCCCTGAACACGATAAGACCATGATCATTTCAATCGGACCAATAGTAAAAAAGTTATGACCAAAAAACCATTTTGTTCGTTTTGAGAAGATAAGGGTTCGAGGAAAAGTGCGTGTACGCAAGATCGAAATTTCGAATTTTCGAGCAATAACCTTCCATAAGGGGTGTTTTGGATAGAATTTGTCCCCCTGAACACGATAAGACCATGATCATTTCAATCGGACCAATAGTAAAAAAGTTATGACCAAAAAACCATTTTGTTCGTTTTGAGAAGATAAGGGTTCGAGGAAAAGTGCGTGTACGCAAGATCGAAATTTCGAATTTTCGAGCAATAACCTTCCATAAGGAGTGTTTTGGATAGAATTTGTCCCCCTAAACACGATAAGACCATGATCATTTCAATCGGACCAATAGTAAAAAAGTTATGACCAAAAAACCATTTTGTTCGTTTTGAGAAGATAAGGGTTCGAGGAAAAGTGCGTGTACGCAAGATCGAAATTTCGAATTTTCGAGCAATAACCTTCCATAAGGAGTGTTTTGGATAGAATTTGTCCCCCTGAACACGATAAGACCATGATCATTTCAATCGGACCAATAGTAAAAAAGTTATGACCAAAAAACCATTTTGTTCGTTTTGAGAAGATAAGGGTTCGAGGAAAAGTGCGTGTACGCAAGATCGAAATTTCGAATTTTCGAGCAATAACCTTCCATAAGGAGTGTTTTGGATAGAATTTGTCCCCCTAAACACGATAAGACCATGATCATTTCAATCGGATCAATAGAAAAAAAGTTATGGCCAAAAAACCATTTTGTTCGTTTTGAGAAGATAAGGGTTCGAGGAAAAGTGCGTGTACGCAAGATCGAAATTTCGAATTTTCGAGCAATAACCTTCCATAAGGGGTGTTTTGGATAGAATTTGTCCCCCTGAACACGATAAGACCATGATCATTTCAATCGGACCAATAGTAAAAAAGTTATGACCAAAAAACCATTTTGTTCGTTTTGAGAAGATAAGGGTTCGAGGAAAAGTGCGTGTACGCAAGATCGAAATTTCGAATTTTCGAGCAATAACCTTCCATAAGGGGTGTTTTGGATAGAATTTGTCCCCCTGAACACGATAAGACCATGATCATTTCAATCGGACCAATAGTAAAAAAGTTATGACCAAAAAACCATTTTGTTCGTTTTGAGAAGATAAGGGTTCGAGGAAAAGTGCGTGTACGCAAGATCGAAATTTCGAATTTTCGAGCAATAACCTTCCATAAGGAGTGTTTTGGATAGAATTTGTCCCCCTGAACACGATAAGACCATGATCATTTCAATCGGACCAATAGTAAAAAAGTTATGACCAAAAAACCATTTTGTTCGTTTTGAGAAGATAAGGGTTCGAGGAAAAGTGCGTGTACGCAAGATCGAAATTTCGAATTTTCGAGCAATAACCTTCCATAAGGGGTGTTTTGGATAGAATTTGTCCCCCTGAACACGATAAGACCATGATCATTTCAATCGGACCAATAGTAAAAAAGTTATGACCAAAAAACCATTTTGTTCGTTTTTGATCATTTCAATCGGACCAATAGTAAAAAAGTTATGACCAAAAAACCATTTTGTTCGTTTTGAGAAGATAAGGGTTCGAGGAAAAGTGCGTGTACGCAAGATCGAAATTTCGAATTTTCGAGCAATAACCTTCCATAAGGGGTGTTTTGGATAGAATTTGTCCCCCTGAACACGATAAGACCATGATCATTTCAATCGGACCAATAGTAAAAAAGTTATGACCAAAAAACCATTTTGTTCGTTTTGAGAAGATACGGGTTCGAGGAAAAGTGCGTGTACGCAAGATCGAAATTTCGAATTTTCGAGCAATAACCTTTCATAAGGGGTGTTTTGGATAGAATTTGTCCCCCTAAACACGATAAGACCATGATCATTTCAATCGGATCAATAGAAAAAAAGTTATGGCCAAAAAACCATTTTGTTCGTTTTGAGAAGATAAGGGTTCGAGGAAAAGTGCGTGTACGCAAGATCGAAATTTCGAATTTTCGAGCAATAACCTTTCATAAGGGGTGTTTTGGATAGAATTTGTCCCCCTGAACACGATAAGACCATGATCATTTCAATCGGATCAATAGAAAAAAAGTTATGGCCAAAAAACCATTTTGTTCGTTTTGAGAAGATAAGGGTTCGAGGAAAAGTGCGTGTACGCAAGATCGAAATTTCGAATTTTCGAGCAATAACCTTTCATAAGGGGTGTTTTGGATAGAATTTGTCCCCCTGAACACGATAAGACCATGATCATTTCAATCGGACCAATAGAAAAAAAGTTATGGCCAAAAAACCATTTTGTTCGTTTTGAGAAGATAAGGGTTCGAGGAAAAGTGCGTGTACGCAAGATCGAAATTTCGAATTTTCGAGCAATAACCTTTCATAAGGGGTGTTTTGGATAGAATTTGTCCCCCTGAACACGATAAGACCATGATCATTTCAATCGGACCAATAGTAAAAAAGTTATGACCAAAAAACCATTTTGTTCGTTTTGAGAAGATACGGGTTCGAGGAAAAGTGCGTGTACGCAAAATCGAAATTTCGAATTTTCGAGCAATAACCTTTCATAAGGGGTGTTTTGGATAGAATTTGTCCCCCTGAACACGATAAGACCATGATCATTTCAATCGGACCAATAGTAAAAAAGTTATGACCAAAAAACCATTTTGTTCGTTTTGAGAAGATACGGGTTCGAGGAAAAGTGCGTGTACGCAAAATCGAAATTTCGAATTTTCGAGCAATAACCTTCCATAAGGGGTGTTTTGGATAGAATTTGTCCCCCTGAACACGATAAGACCATGATCATTTCAATCGGACCAATAGTAAAAAAGTTATGACCAAAAAACCATTTTGTTCGTTTTGAGAAGATACGGGTTCGAGGAAAAGTGCGTGTACGCAAAATCGAAATTTCGAATTTTCGAGCAATAACCTTCCATAAGGGGTGTTTTGGATAGAATTTGTCCCCCTGAACACGATAAGACCATGATCATTTCAATCGGATCAATAGAAAAAAAGTTATGGCCAAAAAACCATTTTGTTCGTTTTGAGAAGATAAGGGTTCGAGGAAAAGTGCGTGTACGCAAGATCGAAATTTCGAATTTTCGAGCAATAACCTTTCATAAGGGGTGTTTTGGATAGAATTTGTCCCCCTGAACACGATAAGACCATGATCATTTCAATCGGACCAATAGTAAAAAAGTTATGACCAAAAAACCATTTTGTTCGTTTTGAGAAGATACGGGTTCGAGGAAAAGTGCGTGTACGCAAGATCGAAATTTCGAATTTTCGAGCAATAACCTTTCATAAGGGGTGTTTTGGATAGAATTTGTCCCCCTAAACACGATAAGACCATGATCATTTCAATCGGATCAATAGAAAAAAAGTTATGGCCAAAAAACCATTTTGTTCGTTTTGAGAAGATAAGGGTTCGAGGAAAAGTGCGTGTACGCAAGATCGAAATTTCGAATTTTCGAGCAATAACCTTTCATAAGGGGTGTTTTGGATAGAATTTGTCCCCCTGAACACGATAAGACCATGATCATTTCAATCGGACCAATAGTAAAAAAGTTATGACCAAAAAACCATTTTGTTCGTTTTGAGAAGATACGGGTTCGAGGAAAAGTGCGTGTACGCAAGATCGAAATTTCGAATTTTCGAGCAATAACCTTTCATAAGGGGTGTTTTGGATAGAATTTGTCCCCCTAAACACGATAAGACCATGATCATTTCAATCGGATCAATAGAAAAAAAGTTATGGCCAAAAAACCATTTTGTTCGTTTTGAGAAGATAAGGGTTCGAGGAAAAGTGCGTGTACGCAAGATCGAAATTTCGAATTTTCGAGCAATAACCTTTCATAAGGGGTGTTTTGGATAGAATTTGTCCCCCTGAACACGATAAGACCATGATCATTTCAATCGGACCAATAGTAAAAAAGTTATGACCAAAAAACCATTTTGTTCGTTTTGAGAAGATACGGGTTCGAGGAAAAGTGCGTGTACGCAAGATCGAAATTTCGAATTTTCGAGCAATAACCTTCCATAAGGGGTGTTTTGGATAGAATTTGTCCCCCTGAACACGATAAGACCATGATCATTTCAATCGGACCAATAGTAAAAAAGTTATGACCAAAAAACCATTTTGTTCGTTTTGAGAAGATACGGGTTCGAGGAAAAGTGCGTGTACGCAAGATCGAAATTTCGAATTTTCGAGCAATAACCTTTCATAAGGGGTGTTTTGGATAGAATTTGTCCCCCTAAACACGATAAGACCATGATCATTTCAATCGGATCAATAGAAAAAAAGTTATGGCCAAAAAACCATTTTGTTCGTTTTGAGAAGATAAGGGTTCGAGGAAAAGTGCGTGTACGCAAGATCGAAATTTCGAATTTTCGAGCAATAACCTTTCATAAGGGGTGTTTTGGATAGAATTTGTCCCCCTGAACACGATAAGACCATGATCATTTCAATCGGATCAATAGAAAAAAAGTTATGGCCAAAAAACCATTTTGTTCGTTTTGAGAAGATAAGGGTTCGAGGAAAAGTGCGTGTACGCAAGATCGAAATTTCGAATTTTCGAGCAATAACCTTTCATAAGGGGTGTTTTGGATAGAATTTGTCCCCCTGAACACGATAAGACCATGATCATTTCAATCGGACCAATAGAAAAAAAGTTATGGCCAAAAAACCATTTTGTTCGTTTTGAGAAGATAAGGGTTCGAGGAAAAGTGCGTGTACGCAAGATCGAAATTTCGAATTTTCGAGCAATAACCTTTCATAAGGGGTGTTTTGGATAGAATTTGTCCCCCTGAACACGATAAGACCATGATCATTTCAATCGGACCAATAGTAAAAAAGTTATGACCAAAAAACCATTTTGTTCGTTTTGAGAAGATACGGGTTCGAGGAAAAGTGCGTGTACGCAAAATCGAAATTTCGAATTTTCGAGCAATAACCTTTCATAAGGGGTGTTTTGGATAGAATTTGTCCCCCTGAACACGATAAGACCATGATCATTTCAATCGGACCAATAGTAAAAAAGTTATGACCAAAAAACCATTTTGTTCGTTTTGAGAAGATACGGGTTCGAGGAAAAGTGCGTGTACGCAAAATCGAAATTTCGAATTTTCGAGCAATAACCTTCCATAAGGGGTGTTTTGGATAGAATTTGTCCCCCTGAACACGATAAGACCATGATCATTTCAATCGGACCAATAGTAAAAAAGTTATGACCAAAAAACCATTTTGTTCGTTTTGAGAAGATACGGGTTCGAGGAAAAGTGCGTGTACGCAAAATCGAAATTTCGAATTTTCGAGCAATAACCTTCCATAAGGGGTGTTTTGGATAGAATTTGTCCCCCTGAACACGATAAGACCATGATCATTTCAATCGGATCAATAGAAAAAAAGTTATGGCCAAAAAACCATTTTGTTCGTTTTGAGAAGATAAGGGTTCGAGGAAAAGTGCGTGTACGCAAGATCGAAATTTCGAATTTTCGAGCAATAACCTTTCATAAGGGGTGTTTTGGATAGAATTTGTCCCCCTGAACACGATAAGACCATGATCATTTCAATCGGACCAATAGTAAAAAAGTTATGACCAAAAAACCATTTTGTTCGTTTTGAGAAGATACGGGTTCGAGGAAAAGTGCGTGTACGCAAGATCGAAATTTCGAATTTTCGAGCAATAACCTTCCATAAGGGGTGTTTTGGATAGAATTTGTCCCCCTGAACACGATAAGACCATGATCATTTCAATCGGACCAATAGTAAAAAAGTTATGACCAAAAAACCATTTTGTTCGTTTTGAGAAGATACGGGTTCGAGGAAAAGTGCGTGTACGCAAAATCGAAATTTCGAATTTTCGAGCAATAACCTTCCATAAGGGGTGTTTTGGATAGAATTTGTCCCCCTGAACACGATAAGACCATGATCATTTCAATCGGATCAATAGAAAAAAAGTTATGGCCAAAAAACCATTTTGTTCGTTTTGAGAAGATAAGGGTTCGAGGAAAAGTGCGTGTACGCAAGATCGAAATTTCGAATTTTCGAGCAATAACCTTTCATAAGGGGTGTTTTGGATAGAATTTGTCCCCCTGAACACGATAAGACCATGATCATTTCAATCGGACCAATAGTAAAAAAGTTATGACCAAAAAACCATTTTGTTCGTTTTGAGAAGATACGGGTTCGAGGAAAAGTGCGTGTACGCAAGATCGAAATTTCGAATTTTCGAGCAATAACCTTTCATAAGGGGTGTTTTGGATAGAATTTGTCCCCCTAAACACGATAAGACCATGATCATTTCAATCGGATCAATAGAAAAAAAGTTATGGCCAAAAAACCATTTTGTTCGTTTTGAGAAGATAAGGGTTCGAGGAAAAGTGCGTGTACGCAAGATCGAAATTTCGAATTTTCGAGCAATAACCTTTCATAAGGGGTGTTTTGGATAGAATTTGTCCCCCTGAACACGATAAGACCATGATCATTTCAATCGGACCAATAGTAAAAAAGTTATGACCAAAAAACCATTTTGTTCGTTTTGAGAAGATACGGGTTCGAGGAAAAGTGCGTGTACGCAAGATCGAAATTTCGAATTTTCGAGCAATAACCTTTCATAAGGGGTGTTTTGGATAGAATTTGTCCCCCTAAACACGATAAGACCATGATCATTTCAATCGGATCAATAGAAAAAAAGTTATGGCCAAAAAACCATTTTGTTCGTTTTGAGAAGATAAGGGTTCGAGGAAAAGTGCGTGTACGCAAGATCGAAATTTCGAATTTTCGAGCAATAACCTTTCATAAGGGGTGTTTTGGATAGAATTTGTCCCCCTGAACACGATAAGACCATGATCATTTCAATCGGACCAATAGTAAAAAAGTTATGACCAAAAAACCATTTTGTTCGTTTTGAGAAGATACGGGTTCGAGGAAAAGTGCGTGTACGCAAGATCGAAATTTCGAATTTTCGAGCAATAACCTTCCATAAGGGGTGTTTTGGATAGAATTTGTCCCCCTGAACACGATAAGACCATGATCATTTCAATCGGACCAATAGTAAAAAAGTTATGACCAAAAAACCATTTTGTTCGTTTTGAGAAGATACGGGTTCGAGGAAAAGTGCGTGTACGCAAGATCGAAATTTCGAATTTTCGAGCAATAACCTTTCATAAGGGGTGTTTTGGATAGAATTTGTCCCCCTAAACACGATAAGACCATGATCATTTCAATCGGATCAATAGAAAAAAAGTTATGGCCAAAAAACCATTTTGTTCGTTTTGAGAAGATAAGGGTTCGAGGAAAAGTGCGTGTACGCAAGATCGAAATTTCGAATTTTCGAGCAATAACCTTTCATAAGGGGTGTTTTGGATAGAATTTGTCCCCCTGAACACGATAAGACCATGATCATTTCAATCGGATCAATAGAAAAAAAGTTATGGCCAAAAAACCATTTTGTTCGTTTTGAGAAGATAAGGGTTCGAGGAAAAGTGCGTGTACGCAAGATCGAAATTTCGAATTTTCGAGCAATAACCTTTCATAAGGGGTGTTTTGGATAGAATTTGTCCCCCTGAACACGATAAGACCATGATCATTTCAATCGGACCAATAGAAAAAAAGTTATGGCCAAAAAACCATTTTGTTCGTTTTGAGAAGATAAGGGTTCGAGGAAAAGTGCGTGTACGCAAGATCGAAATTTCGAATTTTCGAGCAATAACCTTTCATAAGGGGTGTTTTGGATAGAATTTGTCCCCCTGAACACGATAAGACCATGATCATTTCAATCGGACCAATAGTAAAAAAGTTATGACCAAAAAACCATTTTGTTCGTTTTGAGAAGATACGGGTTCGAGGAAAAGTGCGTGTACGCAAAATCGAAATTTCGAATTTTCGAGCAATAACCTTTCATAAGGGGTGTTTTGGATAGAATTTGTCCCCCTGAACACGATAAGACCATGATCATTTCAATCGGACCAATAGTAAAAAAGTTATGACCAAAAAACCATTTTGTTCGTTTTGAGAAGATACGGGTTCGAGGAAAAGTGCGTGTACGCAAAATCGAAATTTCGAATTTTCGAGCAATAACCTTCCATAAGGGGTGTTTTGGATAGAATTTGTCCCCCTGAACACGATAAGACCATGATCATTTCAATCGGACCAATAGTAAAAAAGTTATGACCAAAAAACCATTTTGTTCGTTTTGAGAAGATACGGGTTCGAGGAAAAGTGCGTGTACGCAAAATCGAAATTTCGAATTTTCGAGCAATAACCTTCCATAAGGGGTGTTTTGGATAGAATTTGTCCCCCTGAACACGATAAGACCATGATCATTTCAATCGGATCAATAGAAAAAAAGTTATGGCCAAAAAACCATTTTGTTCGTTTTGAGAAGATAAGGGTTCGAGGAAAAGTGCGTGTACGCAAGATCGAAATTTCGAATTTTCGAGCAATAACCTTTCATAAGGGGTGTTTTGGATAGAATTTGTCCCCCTGAACACGATAAGACCATGATCATTTCAATCGGACCAATAGTAAAAAAGTTATGACCAAAAAACCATTTTGTTCGTTTTGAGAAGATACGGGTTCGAGGAAAAGTGCGTGTACGCAAGATCGAAATTTCGAATTTTCGAGCAATAACCTTTCATAAGGGGTGTTTTGGATAGAATTTGTCCCCCTAAACACGATAAGACCATGATCATTTCAATCGGATCAATAGAAAAAAAGTTATGGCCAAAAAACCATTTTGTTCGTTTTGAGAAGATAAGGGTTCGAGGAAAAGTGCGTGTACGCAAGATCGAAATTTCGAATTTTCGAGCAATAACCTTTCATAAGGGGTGTTTTGGATAGAATTTGTCCCCCTGAACACGATAAGACCATGATCATTTCAATCGGACCAATAGTAAAAAAGTTATGACCAAAAAACCATTTTGTTCGTTTTGAGAAGATACGGGTTCGAGGAAAAGTGCGTGTACGCAAGATCGAAATTTCGAATTTTCGAGCAATAACCTTTCATAAGGGGTGTTTTGGATAGAATTTGTCCCCCTAAACACGATAAGACCATGATCATTTCAATCGGATCAATAGAAAAAAAGTTATGGCCAAAAAACCATTTTGTTCGTTTTGAGAAGATAAGGGTTCGAGGAAAAGTGCGTGTACGCAAGATCGAAATTTCGAATTTTCGAGCAATAACCTTTCATAAGGGGTGTTTTGGATAGAATTTGTCCCCCTGAACACGATAAGACCATGATCATTTCAATCGGACCAATAGTAAAAAAGTTATGACCAAAAAACCATTTTGTTCGTTTTGAGAAGATACGGGTTCGAGGAAAAGTGCGTGTACGCAAGATCGAAATTTCGAATTTTCGAGCAATAACCTTTCATAAGGGGTGTTTTGGATAGAATTTGTCCCCCTAAACACGATAAGACCATGATCATTTCAATCGGATCAATAGAAAAAAAGTTATGGCCAAAAAACCATTTTGTTCGTTTTGAGAAGATAAGGGTTCGAGGAAAAGTGCGTGTACGCAAGATCGAAATTTCGAATTTTCGAGCAATAACCTTCCATAAGGGGTGTTTTGGATAGAATTTGTCCCCCTGAACACGATAAGACCATGATCATTTCAATCGGATCAATAGAAAAAAAGTTATGGCCAAAAAACCATTTTGTTCGTTTTGAGAAGATAAGGGTTCGAGGAAAAGTGCGTGTACGCAAGATCGAAATTTCGAATTTTCGAGCAATAACCTTTCATAAGGGGTGTTTTGGATAGAATTTGTCCCCCTGAACACGATAAGACCATGATCATTTCAATCGGACCAATAGTAAAAAAGTTATGACCAAAAAACCATTTTGTTCGTTTTGAGAAGATACGGGTTCGAGGAAAAGTGCGTGTACGCAAGATCGAAATTTCGAATTTTCGAGCAATAACCTTTCATAAGGGGTGTTTTGGATAGAATTTGTCCCCCTAAACACGATAAGACCATGATCATTTCAATCGGATCAATAGAAAAAAAGTTATGGCCAAAAAACCATTTTGTTCGTTTTGAGAAGATAAGGGTTCGAGGAAAAGTGCGTGTACGCAAGATCGAAATTTCGAATTTTCGAGCAATAACCTTTCATAAGGGGTGTTTTGGATAGAATTTGTCCCCCTGAACACGATAAGACCATGATCATTTCAATCGGACCAATAGTAAAAAAGTTATGACCAAAAAACCATTTTGTTCGTTTTGAGAAGATACGGGTTCGAGGAAAAGTGCGTGTACGCAAGATCGAAATTTCGAATTTTCGAGCAATAACCTTTCATAAGGGGTGTTTTGGATAGAATTTGTCCCCCTAAACACGATAAGACCATGATCATTTCAATCGGATCAATAGAAAAAAAGTTATGGCCAAAAAACCATTTTGTTCGTTTTGAGAAGATAAGGGTTCGAGGAAAAGTGCGTGTACGCAAGATCGAAATTTCGAATTTTCGAGCAATAACCTTTCATAAGGGGTGTTTTGGATAGAATTTGTCCCCCTGAACACGATAAGACCATGATCATTTCAATCGGACCAATAGTAAAAAAGTTATGACCAAAAAACCATTTTGTTCGTTTTGAGAAGATACGGGTTCGAGGAAAAGTGCGTGTACGCAAGATCGAAATTTCGAATTTTCGAGCAATAACCTTTCATAAGGGGTGTTTTGGATAGAATTTGTCCCCCTAAACACGATAAGACCATGATCATTTCAATCGGATCAATAGAAAAAAAGTTATGGCCAAAAAACCATTTTGTTCGTTTTGAGAAGATAAGGGTTCGAGGAAAAGTGCGTGTACGCAAGATCGAAATTTCGAATTTTCGAGCAATAACCTTCCATAAGGGGTGTTTTGGATAGAATTTGTCCCCCTGAACACGATAAGACCATGATCATTTCAATCGGACCAATAGTAAAAAAGTTATGACCAAAAAACCATTTTGTTCGTTTTGAGAAGATAAGGGTTCGAGGAAAAGTGCGTGTACGCAAGATCGAAATTTCGAATTTTCGAGCAATAACCTTTCATAAGGGGTGTTTTGGATAGAATTTGTCCCCCTGAACACGATAAGACCATGATCATTTCAATCGGACCAATAGTAAAAAAGTTATGACCAAAAAACCATTTTGTTCGTTTTGAGAAGATACGGGTTCGAGGAAAAGTGCGTGTACGCAAAATCGAAATTTCGAATTTTCGAGCAATAACCTTCCATAAGGGGTGTTTTGGATAGAATTTGTCCCCCTGAACACGATAAGACCATGATCATTTCAATCGGATCAATAGAAAAAAAGTTATGGCCAAAAAACCATTTTGTTCGTTTTGAGAAGATAAGGGTTCGAGGAAAAGTGCGTGTACGCAAGATCGAAATTTCGAATTTTCGAGCAATAACCTTTCATAAGGGGTGTTTTGGATAGAATTTGTCCCCCTGAACACGATAAGACCATAATCATTCCGATCGGAAATAATAATTACCGAACGTCTGAAAATTCCATGTTATTCAAATGGGAAACAAAACGAGCCTAAAGTTTTCTCATTGGACCACAGTGCTGGGATTCCGCACATATTTTTATTCATCCATTTCGAACCTATCTGGGGGGTGCACTTGTCGAAATTCACCAACACCCCCATTAAGTTCCACCCTAATATACTTATATATATTTTTAAATATGGTGAATGTTTGCTTCCAATCTAGATATGGCTTCGAGTTACCCAACGTATCGAAAGGGGCGGGGGGGGGGGGGGGAGAGAGCTTTGCAAAATATCGGCCATTCACAGTACTATCAAGAAGCAAAATGATAATAGAACGAGATTGAAAGATACGATGGAAATATTAAATGATGGCACATGGTATACTTCACATCGAGAGTCAGCCTCTTTTCCTCTTCATTATATTTCACAATTGCCAGAGGGGATTCGATTGCGACGTTCCACTGAACTCGGTTCGTACATGGTAGGGGGGGGGGGGAGTGGGAGAGTGGATTATAAGAACAGATGGAATATACGAAGGCAGCACGAAGAATATGAAAATTGGACCGGAAAATACACCGAACAAAGAAGTGAAGCAAAATAAACAAATCAACAAAATAAATGCAAATGCAAATCCGGAAAATGAGGGATAATAAGTATGCGAAAACGAGTATGAAAAGATATTCATAAATTAGGGTACTTAAGCAAAATTATTATTTCCGTCATACATAACAAGCGCAAAAAATTGGTGGAAACCTATAAAAAATCAATAGAATTGAATAGGATACTGTGCGTTCAATTGGGTTTAATTTGACCCCAACATTGATATATATTATAAACCTTATCTCTCGATGTTCCAGGCGAGAGTAAAAGTGCAAATAGGTCGGTGTTGTCTTATAATAGGTATTCCATCTATATGCACTTACTTAGAGAACTCTTGCGTTTCATTTGGCTGTCCTTGGACCAGTTTGCCACTCGAACAAGTCATCATCATCTTTATTGCACCTCCGTCCATTCTGAGTCCACGACTACGCACGAAAAAACCCTGCTCCTGGCCCGTTCTTATTATTTCGAAGCCCTTGCTTACAACAAAATATATATACCGAAAAACATCACGAACTATAGAAGAACGCAGTTATCGATAATCTCCAAATATAAAGAATTGAAAGCGTAGGCGTCGATAAGCCACCGTAAATATTTTCCATTTCGCGGCATTATATCGGTCCCGGTATCATCCATTACGTACCTATCTCTGCTGGCAGAGCCACACCCGTATCTTTCTGTATGTCGCGAAAACGCGTTATCCATTATTCATTCGCTCGTGCCGTTTTTCCGAAATTTTCCTTCAAGGTTGCGAGCAGCTCCGGATATTTCGGTAAGTGAATTTGGGTATGCAGAAAGAACCGAGGGAGAAGTGAGGCGGAGTTACCAGGTCCGCCCGGAATTTCTGAAATGCCGATAGTTAACTACTTACTCGTTTCAATTGACTTTAATACCAGCGAATAATAAAAGTCGAAGTGGTACGAAAAATTGAATACTCGATTGTTCAGGACAACATATATATGTGCTGTTCAGTTGAGACATTCCAATTTCTTCATTCGAATCTGAAAACTAGATAAATAATATTAAGACAGTTATATGATCATAAAAAAAATAATAGTATTCAGATATATGAATATAATTGCAATATAAAAACTATTTGCTAATTCAAATAAAGATGGACATCTTTATCATACCATTTCATCTCTAATATAAAAACTATGAACGATAATAATGAAACAACATATATGCATGTATACATACCAGTTAAGATAAAAAGGAAAATAATGAAATAGCGCGCAGACTAAAAGCCGAAGGTTTCTAGTTTTTCATATACTTACCGTTGCCCTTGGAGTCTCACGCACTAACGTTAGTCGCGGCCGTGGAAAACAAGTTGCCGAAAGTGAGCAAGAGCAACGGATAGACGATGGAAGACGCACGACGTGAAAACTTTACAACTGCAAATTTCCATTTAGAGAGACTTCGCGAAAGCGCCGAGCTACATATATATATATATATATATACATAATACATAGTCGAAGTACAACGGGCGACGCGCCAGTCGAGCGTTCGAAGTCCAAAGGACGACTTGAGCCCTGAGCGAGAACTTGGACCTCTCGGAAAAGTACTGCTTGGGTTCGGATAAGAGACTGCGAGAGTAAGTCTTGAGAGATTAACGTGCCGGGGGGAGCAAGCTCGAAGAATTATCGTTAATCCACGTGAGGTGTGAACTACCGGGACCGAGTTTACCCGGGTCGCGGAGTTTAACACGGTACAAAATGCAAAATTTCATCGTTCATCCCGGACATTCGACACAAAACCCGCCCCCCCCCCTGTGCTTTAATGAAAAAAGTTTAACTTTGTTACAGTTATTATTGTACAGAATTGCCCAGGAACTAAGCGTTAGCAACATTTTCATGTAATAATTTCGAAGCATTATTTTTATGCATAGTTTTGACTCAGCTTTGCCGAACCACGTCATTTCTTCATATAGTGTTGATTCCTTGTGATGATTCGAATTAATCAATGTGTTTAAGAGTATTTTTTTTTACTTTGCATCAATGTAGCCCCAAGTGTAAACTCGTATAATTACATGAGGTATATATAGTATGGTATAAATCCATCACAAGGTACCCGTAACAATTATTTTCGTCATTTTCATTCATGGTGACCGGATTATTTTTGTTTGTATTCTCGACAAAAATATGCGAATTCACCGTTGGACATTTTGCTGAAATCAACCGTACGTGTGTCCATATCGATGACCAACAGCCACCGGAACGATCGATCAGCATTTCCGTCCGTTTTGACTGGACATTTCACTGGATACGCAAAATTGGCAGTACCAGTTGTACAACGTCGAAGCGTTGTTCGTAACGTAAAAAGTGTTGGGACGAAAAATATAAAAAATAGAAAGAAAAAAAAAGAGGATTTACATAACTCGGAAGTTTGTGTACACATGGACACAGAGGCGCGAAACATAATTCAGTTTTACGATCAACAGTTATGAATATGAGCGTTATTTATACTGCACAGAAGTGGACTTGTGCCGTGTGTGTGAAACTGTCGAACCGAATCCAGACGTAATTCATCGATATATCCATTACCATTGACGTAGTTGTAGCTTTTGCCCGTGAGATTTTTTCCGTTGCACAGTTTGTTCCTGCGTATCGAAACTGCACACACTGAACGATGTACTGTACTCAGCACACACATGCACACACACATACGCATATAGATATGTTATACACGTGACACACGGCGGAATCGCAATCCGCCCAACCAGCCACGATGCCGACAGCTTAAAGCTGGATTATTTATTGCTCAAGTTTTTTTTTCGCCCGACTTATGTTGGCTTGCCGCGAGACCGCCACCGAGAATGCCCCGCAGCGACATCTAGCTGGCCACCGCCACAACCACACCGAACAATAAACCAGAAACCGACAAATCACAGACTCGGCGAATAGTGAGGAATCCGTATAACAACGTCGTAGCGAAAAAAATAAACAAACGAAAAAAACGAAAATGTCGGTTGTGGAGGATAATGCGCTTGCGCGAACTTGTGTGTGTGTAATTTTGTGATCTTCATAGAGGTCACGAGCTTTTCTGTCGTTCGACAATTTTTCACTCGTGTTATTATATGGACCCGCGGGTTTTACCTTGTGCTAAGACGAAACCTCTTGCGAGCGGCACGTTTCGTCTATCGCGCTTTTAAATTCTTCTTAATGGAACCTTAACGGGAGATAGATATATAGATATGTGACGTTCAACGAGAAAAGGGACTCTGGACGGAAAATCCGGTTTTCAGGTTTTTCGGGGCTACCGACAGGTCTTCGACTTGCTCTCTTTCATACTAAACATAAATAAACTTTATAGCTGCGAAAAAAAATCGTAATTGTCATTACGGTGCTGAGTGAGGCGGTGAATCGGTTAGTGTTCAAGAATTTAGGAAAAAAATGTCACCAAGATAAGAAAAATAAAGGTCAAACAGGGTACGGTTTCTGTTCATGAATACCCACACAGGAAAGGTCTCGGCTGCAAAGAGCGATGTTCCTATTTTCGTATTCACACCTACTCGGTTCGCAATGGCTGCCGCGAGCTACAACGACGACGGAAATCCAAGATACAGAAACTCGGCCAGTGGGTGAGCTATGTTTCGTATGAAAAGAATGCGAAAAAAAGGGGCAAGAGGCCAGCTGTATAACGAAAGCCAGATCGGGGGACAGCTGCTCGAATATATAGAAGGACCTTGTCGGCTGATAAGCAAGACCCAGTCGAAGGGGTAACACACATTGTAAACGCGAACTGCTGTGCAATCGTCAACTCCGTCGTCAACCAGCAGCAGTCGATACACAAACTGGAGAACTGGAGAAACGCTTCGGATTCCTTCGTGCAACGAACTGATCCCCCGCGAACCGCAGCATGAATATCTGAATATACAACGATCGTTAGAGCAACGTATAGAGATACGGATGAATGTATATGTATAACACACACACATTGTATGCGAATCTCGATTCCTGGGTATATGCAAGACATTGTGCGCTATGGCGCCACAGAATTCGCACGAAACTGTACCCGCTCTAACCAATCCATGAGAATGTGAATCGCACACGAAACCACCGAGTTTATACCTACGCACGTTCTACGCCGTTCTCCTTTACGCATGGAGCTCCGGAGATAAAGCGATCGAATCATAGGTGTACACGGCATGTCGAGTGCTTCGGTGTTCCCGGAAATCCAACGACTGTGAACTGTCCACACGCGTCAATGATTCTTCGATCTGTCGTCGTCCATAAACGGAATGTCGCTGAGAAACTATGAATTTGATAAAACTCGTTGAAGCTACCGCGACATTTACGGCAAAAATATCGAAAGTCCACGAAGTACAACGTTCTCAGTTTCGAACAGCAATTAGTTACGAACTGTCGCGCAACCAAGAAGGGTGGTGCAGCAAAGGGTCAAAATTCAGAATGGCTGGATAATCGAAATCCCCATTCTGAGCCAGGCACGTTCGGAACTTTGCAATTCACATTTAATGTATCGAAATTTTAGTTTCCAAAACTCTAAATGTTGCAAAAATGATCGTTTCGTGTTTTGAACGTCGATTATCCGAAAGGGAAATTTTTTGAACGGCAATGCTTCGAAGAGTCAAATTTTTTTTTAATCTGTGGCTTCCTCGTAGAGGAGACCAAAGATCTGCGTTTATTATTCACAATTCGGAAGCAAATTCTGCAAGTTTCAACTTGCAGCTTTTCTTTCCACTGGCAATTGTCTCTCGCTGGAGGTTTCTCTAATGGAGATTCGAGTATAACTACTTGTCAGCATTTTTAAAAATCTTTTTTTTCCCTCAATTGTAAAATCCATCACGTTATTTATAATGGCCCGTTGAGAAAGTACTATTGGGAAAACAAGTGGTGGGGAAACTCTGATTCAACTGACTGGAGGACAATGGCTATCATATTTCGAGTGAGATCCCACGGGAAGGTGAGGTAAATAGGCGAGGCTGAAGAGAAGTATGGTGGCAGAGAAGCCTGATAGGAAAAAGCAAGTCACGGTCGCGTACGCGATAAGGTCGTGGATAGTACATATGTATATCTATATATATACATATATACATCTATATATATATATATATATATATATATATATATATATATATATATATATATATATATATATATATATATCTACCGGCAACCGCAGAGCAGATCGACCGTTTCCGGTTTCGCGGATATATAATGCGAGTCGCGTACGAGCCGGAAAATGAACGTGGTCTTCTGCTCGAGCCCTGCCGCCCTGGTTGCTCTCTTCCATCGCCTGATTGGAAAACTACGAATTGCTTCCTGCAGACGACGGATAGTCACAGGCGGGGAACACGCCGAGGATTTCCGCTGCTTCTTCTTCCATCTCGTCGTTGAGAAATTAACGAAACTCTCTCTCTCTCTCTCCCAGCACGCGTAGCACGAAAGATTCCGCAAAAAATGTATGTATATAGATATGCATATATGTGTGTGTGTGGATAAAAAATATATATATCTGTGTATATGCCATCCACTCGAGGAAAGCACTTGAAGATCCAGTTTAATCAAGAGAACTACGTGAAGTTCCGAGCGAAGATTTCATATTACATCAACATGGTGGGTACGTTTTTTTTTTTCATCTTTTCGATCTGATGTCTATCGCTGTTATTATTATCTGCTCATGCGAATGTGCGACGCGTATCAGGAGGATACAACATTTCAGAGTGAATGCATTTGTGAGTGATGTCCTAAATTTTGTTTCTACGTCTGTCGTTGATTTCAACGTGATTGTGGTACTCGTTTCTGTGGCCAGAGCTCGAAATTCAGCAAAAAGTCTTCCAAAAGACGTTGATAACATCATACAAATGTTAAGGTTATGTCATGTAATGTTTGTAATGTCGTCGGAATTTGAATAGTTTCCATTTTCATTTTCTTTGTCGCTATCGAGCATCTCAAGTAATGTCGAACTACTGCGTAGCGAAAATATCTTTTTCGTTGTGCCATCCTGCATAAAAAATAATTATTATCATACTGAAATCGTTAATATTAGTGGATATTCCGTTTCAATGATATTCCACTCGATTATGGTCTGATAAACACAATTTCAATATCAAAACAGATCTCGCTGAATTAACGTTTTCACCACACTGGTGCAAATACGCACCTTTTTAACGTTCTGATGTTCGCTCTTCGGAGACAAGTTTCCGACCGGCGACGCTGGTCTGCTCGATGGAAGCGTATACCCATAGACATATTTGTCGTGGAGGGGAAAAGTCGCTATAGGCCACGCAGGAAGAAAGTTCTAGACACTTGAAATTTTCGTGGGTGCAAATGTACACCAGTAAATATGTCGAATCACGGCTCCAACTCGAAAGTGCTCCAAATTTTTTTCTAAGGTCTCTCATCACTCAGCAATGGTGTGGTGCATGATTTTTAACACCATAGAAATTAATTAACACCATAGAAATAAATCGCTGTCAACAGCGAGTGCCGACGTTTCGTATTATCGGCGAATTTACGACGGTACAAAAATTCGGCAATGTATCCACTCATGAGATATTTTTTCCGACCTTATTTGGGGACAATAGAACGAGCATTAAGCCATGTCCGTTCTATATTTTGCGTGAAGGCCCCAGAGTCAGAATCAACAAAGTTCATCTGACGATTAACACTCAAATGTTTAAATCCTTGAAACACCAAATATAAATATATACAATACATGATATAACACTGAAGCATAACAAAAGTGAAAAAAATCGGGGAGAGTACGATAACTGTGGCGCCACTGTCTGATGGAATTTTTCATGTAGGTCAACAAATAAAAATTTAATAGAGAAAAAAAATAATAATAAATAATAATAATGAAGAATAAATAATAAATCAACATAACGGTATTGACAGTGTTAACTTTCTTTTTCTTCTTCTTTGGGTTCTTCGGGGTTGGGTTCTTTTGGTTCTTTTGGTTCATTGGGTCCGTCGCGGGGTTAGGTTCTTTGGTCTTCATGCCACA
Source organism: Diplazon laetatorius (assembly GCA_963662125.1). Lineage (NCBI taxonomy): Eukaryota > Metazoa > Arthropoda > Insecta > Hymenoptera > Ichneumonidae > Diplazon > Diplazon laetatorius. Next base: position 19,259,264 of record OY759155.1, on the reverse strand, counting down.
GTTATCGTACTCTTGCCCCTAATTCACACCTAATTTCAGGTGCGGCGTGAATTCATTTTCCAGACTTTTCGCTGCTAGCTTGATGGAGGTCGTTCGACCTATGTTCGATCATGCTGATCGAACTGTTCGTTTTTGAATTCAATAACGAATCATCACAGTAACTCTTTGAATTGTTACGGAAAAAAAAATCAATACATTTCTATCTTCCCGTGCGAATGCTGGCTAAACAACGCTATCTAGACCAAAAGTTCACATGAACAATGTTGTGGAGAATCAAATTTCCTACAAAAAAGTCCCGGACGGCATGTATCTAACATCAATAGTTTACGCGTGGGGAAAGCTCGAAAGTCGGGTAACTTTTTTTGCTCATTCCGAATGTTAAGCCCCATCCGTTTTTGTTGCTCGTTCGCTCGATATCCAAGGTCATGGCTCAGAAGAGCTTATTACTTTTTTGCGAATTGGATGAGGCGGATGAAAGCGTATTTATGTCGAAGGGGTCGAACGTGTCCGTTATGCAGATGGCCATCACGATTGATCCGCCTCGATTGTTCATTCGGATAAGCGATGGACCAATGAGGATGCTGCGAAACATCCATGGCCTATCGACAAACGTGGGGAAACTCCGATCTTAACACACGATTACACGATAACAGCCATTCCTCATTCGCCAACCCCCTCGCCAAACAGGAAGAGACACTCCGTATCACATCGGATCGACCAACAATCTTCTCCTACCTAGTTTTCAGCATCTCTCGCCCATTTCTCGCTCCCACGAACCCGGAAGAGAGTGTATTCCGATTACGTTTCCACGCTTCTTCAACGTGTCTGCTCTTCCTATATAGATATTACACGTACGACCTATCCCGTTTCTTCTTCCGCTTGCAAAACACTCGAACCCAATCCATGCGAGTGTGTGGAGTAAAGTAGAAAAGACTTGGCGCGTGTTCCAGGGCCTCTCGTGATGCATACGCATGCGTGAGTGTTTGTATTCCGTGAGGGGAGGAGGGAGGAAGAGGAGGGGAGGGGCGGGAGAATAAAGTATGCCAGAGGGATTGGATTGTAAACTTGGAACGTTCGGAAGTGTCGTGCACCTGATATCGACACCTGTTACCCTGGGTCTCGCGTGTGTAACCTCGTCCCATGTCGACAGTTGAAATTGGGACTGTTGTTTGTTTTGTTTATAGTGGATCGGTTTTCAGAAATGTAAAAAGAACGTGATTCGATATACAGGTTACAAGTAAAAATATTGTACATAAGCTATATACGGAGATTGGGCATATATAGTAAAAAATAATTGTTTAAATTATTGAATGAATAAATAAATAAATTAATAAATAAATGAAAAATATGAAAATATGAATGAATAAATAATAATAATATATGTCCGAATTAAAAAATATATATATAGTCTATGTATAATCTATGTATGAACTATATATGCTCAATCCCATACAGAGTTTATATATAGACTGTATAGCAAATTTTTTACTTGGGAAATATATTATTATTATTATTTATTTATTCAATAATATGTTTATATGTATTATTGATTTTCTAGTGATTTTAATAATAAGCGAAAATTTTGGAAAATTCAAAAATAAAAAAACGCAATCTAAACATTTTGAAAGAATCCACACTACTCTTTTTCATATGATTAAATAATTTCACAAAATCGAATGGAATGCCCCACATAGAATGTTCATGCCCAGTCCCATATATAATTTTTATATCGACTACATATAATTTTTTTTCACTTGAAACTGGATCACATCGCTTAAATCCCTTTTTTTTAAAATAAATAGTAACGAATTTCATCTGTAAATTTATTTCTGCTTGATGCGCAGGCGATAATGAGGCACTGACACGAATAAATGTTGCTGAAGCGCCAAAACGTGAATTCGAATATTGATAAAACCATTTGAAAGCTTTGAAACGATAGAAAATAAAAAAACAAAACAAAAAAAAACTAGCTACGAAGAACCCCTGATGACTCGTCACGCTGCTGCTATATATATATATATCATCGACGCCATTCCCGTCTTCTTTCGGCACTCTGCAGTTCGACACACGACACACACGGTAACCGGAGTCGAAACGTTTCGAAACGGGGCACCGGTTCAACGATTCAAAGCGTTAATCCGTGTGACAAAGGGTTTCCGGTCTCATACAAATGAAAATCGATTCTCACTTTTTTTTATTTTACTTCTTTTTGCTATTTTTTTCTATTATTTTTTTTTGTTTTTAGGTTTCGACATTCGACGCTGACTCGGGCGAGCGATTTAAAAACTGTTGTCGACCCCCCCCCCGCCGCGGAAAATTGAAAGAAAATTCGTATGACGCAATTTTTTTCGTCAGATAACTTTTGGGAAAATCAATTTCACGTTTACGCCGGAAATGCGTTCAGAGTGTCTAGAGAATGACAATGGCAAAAAAAAGGAAGTCTTTCAACTATTTTGGCTGTGTGGGCGAACCGATTTTTTCGTAAAAGCCACAAAAAAAAAAAAACTTTTTCCACTTCGTGTTCATAATTGTCTGTGAATGGAATAATTTTTTTTTTTTCATACCTTTGATCGCGAACATGAAAACCTTGTGAAAATGGTCGACCCCGTCGACTTGGTAATTTCGCCAAATGTCCACGGCTGATCCTGATCCTGATGGGACGCCCATTTCCACGTCGACGATTTTCCACCGCTTTATATTCCGATATTCGTATGAATGAGGTTTAATCCGAAATTGAAGAATAATATAACCGAGACTAATCCGGGTAAGAGGCCAGTGGGGGGTATTGCGGGGGCGCCCAGTACGTAACTCGTCGTATTGCCGCATTGAAGCGTCGTACCATTTGAATATTTCGAGTGAAAGGTCGTGGGATGAAAAAAAAGAAATGAAAAAAAAAAATAATAATAATTTCCTCCGTTGCGGAAAAAGAAGTCGGTAACGTTGGAATTGTCTTTGTCGGTCGTCTGTGGAGATAGGGAAATTTCGCTCTTCCCCTATACTCAGTTATTTCCGTAATCCTTCGAAGCTCCAACGTCGTTATCATGCCCGATGGCTACCAGATGCCCTGATATAACGTTATCTGTTGCTTCGAACCGACCAACGATTTTTATGATAAAACGAGTTTTTAAGACGGAAAAAACTTTTTTCTTTTTTAATATATATATACTATGGAATGAAGGTCCAACGTGTGAGCCAAGATTGATAAATTTATTATTCATCGTGAGAATGAAGAGATTGAAAATATCGAAGTGCTTGTTAAATCCGTTCACCGTGGCAAATTTTTTAATGACATTGTACCGAACGTACGAATATTCCGAACGACCACCAATCGGCGCGGTTTTCAAGATTTCCCGGACTTTTGAGCTTTTCCACGGGTTAATTATCAAAGTTAGATGTATGCCGTCGCTGACTTTCTTGTAGAAAATTCAATTCTCCACAACATTGTTTATATAAACTTTTGGTGTACATATCGTTGTTCATCCAGCGTTTAGACGGGAAGGTAAAAAAATCGACGCGCGCTCACTCACTCTACCTCTCACTCCCACTCGCCCTTCCAATTGGCCCTCTTCCCCTCTCATTCACTCGCGCTCTCTCTCACTCACTCAAAATTTCCATGTATTCACGATTCATTTTTCGTATTAAAAATAAATGACTACTCACTCGTTACGCTGGCACGCCGTTGACTCGATCTGTTCGGCGCCATTTTGTTCTCACCCCTTCCGTCCATTTTGATCAGCTGGTCGTCCGCGCTCGTTGCATGGCGTACGTGACCCCCCGTTGTGGCTTCGATGGAGACACAAGATGGCGGACCCGTAGACGCTCGCCGCACACACACGCGCACTAAAAAACACTGCACGAACACAAACACACACATACGCACAAAAAAAACACTGCACGAACACACACGCGCACAAAAAACCACCGCACCAACACACACACGCGCACTTATAAACGCTTACACGATCGCAAATTTTGTCGAACGATCTACTGCTCGTCTTCGACGTGATATAAAATTTCATTCGATCGACTTTTTTATTATTTTTTTTTTTATTTTTAATTGCCAAAAAAATAGTCTTACTCACTTTTAACGGTCAAAACGACACTGCTGTTTTTTTTTTTCGATCACGGATCACTTACTAGTTCGTCCACATCACGCGGCTCGTCGACTCACATTCACGGAATGGCATCGCAATGCGAACAAGATGGTGGAAATACCGTGGCGTCCGTTAACCGATGTCGCGGGGGTTCGGGACACTGATCGTCTCAAGTCGGCGATACTCGTCACCGACGCGCGCACCCCCTCACTCGCTCTCTCGCTCTCATTCGCGCGACCAGTCTATCTATCCCTCTCACTCACTCTCGCGCACGGTTGCTTCGGGCGTCGCGAAGCGGCCGCGGAGGGATACACGGGGGACGCGCGCACGAAACCGCCAATCTCAATTTTTTTTTGATAATGCCATCGCGATGATTCAATTAATTATTTTGACATCTCGCCGAATCTACGATAAAGAACTTTTTTTCTCTCTTTTATCGGTAAATAAAAAGTTTTCATAATTGCCGAGTTTTTGTGCAATAGTGCTCTCCCCCTCTCCACCCACTCGATCAGTTCGTTCTCCTCTTGCTCACTTTTCGCGTCTGTCTCTGTCGCGACGCCATTTTCATAACCGCACTTACCGAAACACGAACACACACATACGAAAACGCGACACACACACACATAATCGCGATTTTGTCGAACGATCAAACACTCGTTTTCGACAGAATATAAAATTTTATACGACCGCCGTTTTTTTTTGTTTTTTTTTTTTAATTGACGAAAAAAAGTCTCACTCACTTGTAACGTTCGAAACGACACTGCTTTGTTTTTTCTTTCGTTCTTTCACTCGCGGGTCACTTACTTGTTCGTCCATATCGCCCGGGCTGTCGACTCACACTCGCGATGACCTCTCAATGCAAACACAAGATGGTGGAAAAACCGTTACGAACGTTTGCCGATGTCGCGGGGGGTTCGTTCCCCCGCCGGCGCAAGTCGGCCATACTCGTCGCGGCTGCGCGCTCACCCACTCTCCCTCTCACTCCCACCCGCCCACCCAGTCGGTTCTCGTCTCACTCACTTTTCGCGTCTGTCACACCGCCATTTTGATTTTCGCACTTAGAAACACGAACACACACACGAGACGACGAACGAAAACGCGAAACACACACACACACACACACACACACATAACCGCGAATCTGTCGAACGATCAAACACTCGTCTTTGACAGAATATAAAATTGTATGCGACCGGCGTTTTTTTTCTTTCAAATTAACGAAAAAAAAATGTCTCACTCACTTGTAACGGTCGAAACGACGATGCTGTTTTGTTTTTTGTTTTTTTCGATCGCGGGTCACTCACTGGTTCGTCCATCTCGCCCGGGTTGTCGACTCACATTCGTTCACACTGTCTATTCGCGATGATCTATCGATGCAAACAGAAGATGATGAAAAACCGTTGCGTCCGATTACCGATGACGCGGGGCGGTTCGGTCCGCGGATCGTCTCCAGTCGGCGATGCTCGTAATAGCTGCGCGCTCACCCTCTCGCTCCATCTCACTCTGATTCACCCGGCCAGTCCATCGTTACCTCTCACTCTTCGTCGCGAACGGTAGCCGCCGGGCGTCGCTTACTCGGCGGGGAGGGAGAGGGAGAGTGGGTGAGCGCGCAGTCGCGACGAGTTTGTCCGAACGAAGACGATGGGTGGTCCGAACACCCCGCGAGAAGAAAGAAACAACCGAACGCTACTTGCATTATTACATCAAAACCCGTTCCCATTTATTATGAAAACTTTTTATTTACCGATAAATGAGATAAGAAAAGTTCGTTATTGTAAATTTGACGAGATTTCGAAACAATTAATCGATCAATCGAACGAAAGATGGACTGGAAGGGCGATTCGGAGTGAGATGGAGAATGAGTGTGAGCGACGCATCTGCGACGAGTGTCGCCGAAGAACTGAAGAACAACGGTGGGACTTAACACCCCGCGACATCGGCAAACGTACGCCACCGTATTTTGTTTTCGTCAAGAGGTCATCGCGAATACACAATCTGAACGAAGGTTAGTCGACAACCCGGGCGAAATGGACGAACCAGTGAGTCACCCGCCATCGAAAAAAAAAAAAACAAAGCAACGTCGTTTCGACCGTTACAAGTGAGTGAGGCATTTTTTTCGTCAATTTGAAAGAAAAAAAAACGGCGGTCGCGTAAATTTTATATTCTGTCGAAGACGAGCGGTTGATCGTTCGACAGATTCGCGGTTATGTGTGTGTGTCGCGTTTTCGTTTGTACGTCTCGTGTGTGTGTGTGTGTGTGTGTTCGTGTTTCTAAGTGCGAATATCAAAATGGCGGCGTGACAAAGACAGACACAAAAAGTGAGTGAGAGGGAGAGTGGGTGAGCGCGCAACCAAGAAGACTATGTCCGAACGAAGACGATGGGTGGGCCGAACCCCCCGCGAGAAGAAAATAACAACCGAACGCTACTTTCATTGTTCCATCACAACCCATTCCCGTTTATTATTAAAACTTTTTATTTATCGATAAATAAGAGAAAAAAAAGTTCTTTACTGTAGATCCGACGAGTTTTCAAATCAATCAATCGAATTATCGCGATGGTAATGTAAAAAAAAATGAATATTGAAGGTATCCTGCGCGTGCCCCCCGTGTATCCCTCCGCGGCCGCTTCGCGACGCCAGAAGCAACCGTGCGCGAGAGTGAGTGAGAGGGAGCGATTGACTGGTCCGGCGAGTGAGAGCGAGAGAGCGAGCGAGGGGGTGCGCGCGTCGGTGACGAGTATCGCCGACTTGAGAAGATCTCCCCCCCCCCTGCCCCCCGCGCGTCATTGGTAAACCGACGCAACGGTTTTTTCACCATCTTTTGTTTGCTTCGATAGATTATCGCGAATAGACAGTGCAAACGAATGTGAGTCGATAGCCCGGGCGAGATGGATGAACCAGTGAGTGACCCGCGATCGGAAAAAAAAAACCGTCGTTTCGACCGTTACAAGTAAGTGAGACATTTTGATGAGCGAGTTGATCGTTCGACAGGATTGTGGTTATGTGTGTGTGTGTGTGTGATCGCGTTAGTGTTCACAAGTGCGCGTGTGTGTTTTCGTGCTGTGTTTGTTAGTGCGCGTGTGTTTTTTTTCGTGAAGTGTGTTATAAGTGCGCGTGTATGTGTGTGCGTGTGCTCGTGGCAGTGTTATCAAGTGCGTGTGTGTGTGCGGCAAGCGTCTACGGGTCCGTCATGTTTTGTCTCCATCGAAGCCACAACGGGGGGCGGGGGGTCACGTACGCCATGGAACGAGCGCGGAGGACCACCTGATCAAAATGGACGAAAGGGGTAAGAACAAAATGGCGCCGAACAGATCGAGTCAACGGCGTGTCAGCGTAACGAGTGAGTAATCATTTATTTTAAATACGAAAAATAAATCGTGGATGCATGGAAATTTTGAGTGACAGAGAGAGAGCGAGAGTGAATGAGAGGGGAAGAGGGTCAATTGGAAGGGCGAGTGGGAGTGAGAGGTAGAGTGAGTGAGCGCGCGTCGATTTTTTTACCTTCCCGTCTAAACGCTGGATAAACAACGCTATATACACCAATAATTCATATAAACAATGTTGTGGAGAATTGAATTTTCTACAAGAAAGTCCGCGACGGCATATATCTAAGTTCGATAATTAACGCGTGGGAAAGCTCGAAAGTCCGGGAAATGTTGATAACCGCGCCGACTGGTGGACGTTCGGGATATTAGTGCGTTCGGTACAATGTCATTCAAAATTTTGACGATTCGCAGCAAAATGTCGTATATACATGTATATACATCGACGTTCTTCAGTTTGAAACATTCTATTTGCATATTTTTTCGATGGTTATTATTTCATCGGTACTCACACAGATCCCGTACGAATGCAGACTAATGCGTTGGGGATTATTAATACGAGGCGCTCATCAACCCCGACGATTAATGAACAGATTAAAATTTAACAAGCGCGGCCCGCTTGAAATTTCCATCCTTCTCGCCAGATGCTAAATTAATTGCCGACTTGATTGTGAAAGATTTCGATTAAATATCAATGTGGTCGACCGTGTAGCACGTGTTGACGCGGTGTGGGATTATTAAAAACCATTCAATTACCGTTAATTATGGTGTACAGTCTATAATACACCGCGACTCACGGTAATAATCCGTAATAATGTACCATGTAAACTCAAAGAACTCGATGACACATACAAATTAATTATTTTTGCTCGCTGAAACAAAATATTTGGTTTTTTTTTTAGCTCGCTAATAATTTTAGTTCCACCATTATCAGCTGCTTGAGAATGTAATTTAATTTACCATGGAGGCCAAAAAAAAAAAAACATTCTCTCGAGAATTCATCTTCCAAGCGTGAAGATACCACGAAGACGAATGAGTTGAGTGTTCGAGCGATGATAAGGTCGAGGTCGTTCGGTCGGTTGGTTCGTGGAACCTGCGAGTTTCTTGCAACACGGTAATCTTCGGTACGTAACAACAACAACAACAAAAAGAACGTTATCAGACTGCTCTTACGGGATGTTAAGCGATTCGAAGAACAACACGGAAATATTCAGGTGATCATTGGTATTGCAGGTACAAGTTTCAGTCATTAAGATTCAGATGTAACACCAATTGTATATTTTAAATAATTTTGAAAAATCGATGACGCAATATATACATATATATATATATATATATATTAAGGTGATTCTTGAAAAAAAAAATCATTTTCATTTTTATTTTTTATACAAATAAAAATCATTTTTATTTTTATTTTTTATATAAATAAAAATAATTTTTATTTTTATTTTTTAGGTTATGTTTGCCGGATAGCTACCAATTTTTTTTTTGTGTTTTTCTGGTATAATTTTTAACAATATGTATTTTTTTCAGAATTCTTTTCTCGACCTTTTTCTAGGATTTACTTGGATTATATTATAGCGGGTGAAAAATCGATCGGCGTGAATAAAGTCCTCAGCAATATTTGCATACCGAACCCGTTAATTATAGGCGGGATGGAGCCTTCCGTCGATCCGGAAAATAACGAAACCCATATCCCCCGAAATTATCATTCTATGATAACAAACTGGGTATGTACATATATATATGAATTTTATACCTGGATACATACTGTTGGTTTTGTGTTTATATATATATATATATATATATATATATATATATATATATATATATATATATATGTGTGTGTGTGTGTATACACACACTAGTGATAGCAGGTACATATAGTAGACTGTTAGTTGGTATGAGGGGTAAAAATGTTGCAACGTACGCAAATGCCTGGTTTTAGCATGCTCATAAAAATCAGCTGTTAACGATAATCAAAAAATCGAAATTCATTCATTTCCGCATTATATCAAAAAATTAAGAGTATCAACTACAAAATCGGGTTATTTAAAAAAAAATTATATTAATGTAAATTGAAAAAAAAATTATTTAAACTTTATAATTCCTTCGATACATTATTCACCTAAAAATCCAGATTGGGCATCCATTCAATAAAAATGTATTTCTAAATACTTTTTCAAACAAACAAACAAACCGTGATTAATTATCACTCAAAAATTAATATTTTCACATTTCTGCAACAATAATGACAAATTTACGTAAATTATTATTCTACAATAAATCTAAATATCAAACAAATCCGATACAATTTATTATCATTTGGTGCGAAAATTATTTCAAATACATTTTCATCGAACGAATGTCCATCCCTGTTGATAATGCTATTTGTCAATTTTTATGTACGCACACAACGTCGTGTACCTGTCGGTCCCCACAACTACCCTTACGGGTGTACATGCAAACATGGCTCATAACAAGCTACAGCATTGGTAAAGTGGGTTTGCATTATGGTATCACCGACTGAATTGTGTAATGATTATCGTCATTACCGATCCGTACTACACACACGTACAAAGCCCCCTCTCCCCCTCCCCCTCGCCCCTTCTCGTTTCATCCCTCCGATAATCTCTTACGCTCCCTCATCGGCTATTCCTCTTCTCTCGCCCGCTATTCCGTGGTATTAGCCTCCTCGGCAGAGGCGCGGTGGGCGTTTGTCCGTTTGTCGAGATCAATAACGCCGGAGATTAAACTGGACGTTTGATTCAATTCTCCATTCTCCATCTCATCCCCCTCGTATTCGTCTAAGCCTAATTTATCGCACATTTCGTGGACTTTGGCGTTATGTATATATATATATATATTTTAGGGTGGTCCTTAATGGAGTTGTTGACGAATTTTGACGAGTACACCCCCCAGATAGGTTCGAAATGAATGAATAAAAATATGTGCAAAACCCCAGCACTGTGGTCCAATGGGAAGACGTGGCTGTGAGATCGTTTTGTTTCCCATTTGAATAACATGGGATTTTCAGACTTATTCGGTAATTATTTTTTCGAGTTGTCCCTGAGCACGCGAAAAATTCTTTATTCACACGAATCTATTGTTAATGGGTATAACTACTCGTACATTTTTTTACAAGACCTCACCTGTGTATTATCGATAACGGCGAACCGATGAACGACGATAACAACTGATAAACGATTTCAACACAGATTGAAATTTATTTGTGTTTATGTCTTGTAAAAAAATGTACGAGGAGTTATACTCATGAACAAAAGATTTATGTGAATAAAGAATTTTTCGCGTGCTCAGGGACAACTCGAAAAAATAATTACCGAATTAGTCTGAAAATCCCATGTTTTTTGAACGGGAAACAAAACGAGCCCACAGCGACGTCTTCTCATTAGACCACAATGCTGGGGTTTCGCACATAATTTTATTTATTCATTTCAAACCTATCTGGGGGGTGCACTTGTCAAAATTCGTCGACACCCCCATTAAGGACCACCCTGATATATAAATATTATATACATACAATGGGCAGGCCGTTATCCACACACCTAACACAGAACCGCCTGGACTTCGCAAAAGCAGCTCTTGATGCTTTACCGGGCATCCTCATCATCCGTCTCCCTGGGCATTCACGATCGTAACCCGGAAAATTGATCTGCGACTGTAGAACACACACACATACGCATGCGGACAAATACGAGATTCGCGGAAAAGCATTTAATATGCAAAGCAAAGTTCCATATTCCACATCGAATCAAGATTTGAATATACTAACGTAAATATATCAACGGAAGTCGATGGTTTTATGGTCGTGTGTGTATGAAAATATTTTTACACCCATTCAATCACAATTGGGATGGTGGTAGTCTGCCTTCGAGCAGTTTTACTTTTCCCAGTTCTACTTTTCCCAGTTCTACTTTTCTCAGTTCTACTTTTCCCAGTTTTACTTTTTCCCGGTCTACTTTTCCCAGTTCTACTTTTTCGTGTTCTACTTGTCCCAGTTCTACTTTTTCCAGATCTACTTTTCCCAGTTCTACTTGTCCGAGTTCTACTTTTTCCAGATCTACTTTCCCCAGTCTTTCTTCTTCTAGTTCTACTGTTTCCAATTTTACTTCTCCCAGTTCTACTGTTTCCAATTCTACTTCTCACAGTTCTACTTTTTCCAGTTCTACTTTTCCCAGTTCTACTTTTTCCAGGTCTACTTTTCCCAGTTCGACTTTTACCAATTCCACTTTTCCGAGTTCTACTTTGCCCAGTTCTACTTTTTCCACTCCTACTTTTCCCAATTCTACCGTTCCCAGTCCTACTTTTCTCAGTCTAACATGCCGTTTGTTGGCAGGTCAGTTCATTCACCCTAGCCAGCACCAAATCAATCAATCAATCAACCAACCAACCAACGGCGAGTTAGACTCGAAAAAATACAACTGCGCAACGCACAATTGCAAAAACTACGACTCCCCAAAGTCAGACTGTCACCACATCGTTGTTCCTCGTTGGTTCGAACGAGCGAAACAACGGTCCCGATAAACCATCGGATCAACTCAAACTACTCCAAATTCGTTCAACACCGTCCACCAAGATTATCCAACCGTCCAACCAAAATTCTTCGTCGTGCAAAACCCATTTTCGCACGAGTCGTTTTCCACCAACCCCGGCACACACTGCTCAGACCCGAGAAAGACCGAGCCAAGGAACACTCGCAGGGCGGAGTGGGAAAGGGTTACTATACCGCCCAAGGTTGACGCGATGTCGTTGCAATTAACACGAACGTTTAATTAAGCATCCTTCCCTTACGCGCTCGTAGAACGCTGTTATTCTCACATACCTGGAGAAACTGCAGTGATATATTGCCACTACTAACAATTATTCGTGCCACGCGGAAACGTTCTCCGCAGTCTCCTATATCTTTCGTCCCCCGTCCCCCCCTCCAACGCTTTGTTGACTCCGCGGGTCCTGAAAGTCTGCAGCCTCGGAACTCGGAATTAATAGCGTGTTCAACGAATTTCATTTCGTGTTCTGTCTCACCTTACCGACGGTTCTTAACGAATTCCGGTTGGTACCCGCGATATTCACTCGTTCGAACCATGCAAGTGTGAGTGTCACGAACGTGTAACATTAACGCACGTGGTAATTCGGGTGTAACTTGTGTAACGGATTGTTGATGGCCAGCCGGGTCATTTCGAGGGTTGGATCTTCGATGGTGCGAAAGAATTTTCCGGATGTGACAATTTATTCGACAATTTTTTGACAACATTTTCAAACAGGATAACTGTCAATTTGCACGACCACATTATTTGTTGGATTTTTATAAAGATAACGCATCGTTCGCCTCGGCATAGTTCATGTAAAGCGTCATCATTTTCGTACTCAGATCAACTGCGAATTGGTCCAATAATCCGTCGTAATAATACAACAAGTTCTTAAATTTGTAGAAGTAATACTTGATCGTCGCTAAAATTCCTTTTTCGTTTGTGTTGGAGATTTTCGTTTGCGGAGTTTCGTCTTCCATGGGCTCGTCGGATGACGAAATTTCCGACTCGTTGTCGGATTCCGTTATCGACATCGTCGAATAATTCAGAAGTCACAATTTTGTCGGCCTCTTCGAACGTTTATCACTTGTTTCCGTGTCTGAAATGGAAAACGCGATCAGAACAGTTTGTGATGCGATGGATTTTTCATCAACGAATGAGTTTTCACCAATTGAGCAACGATATTTCCGTGGAATAAATATTTTTATCGGGATATTTGAGCCATGGAAAAATATACATGTGACGTCAGAATATTAAGTACAATATGATTAGAACACACACCTGACAGTAAATAAAATAGGTAATGAAATCAATTCAGATTATTGTAAAAGAAGGGAAAATAAATTATTCTGAATAGTTTTTATTAGAGATTATTGTAAAAAATAGAAAAATATATTATTCTGAAGAGTTTTTATTAGAGATTATTGTGAAGAATAGAAAAATAAATTATTCTGAAGAGTTTTCATTAGAGATTATTGTAAAAAATATGAAAAACAATTATTTTAAAGAGTTTTTACTTTGAAAAAAAAAACAATGGTCGTCCATTGCCAATACCCTGACCAACAAAAAAAATTATAACATGTAACAGTTTCGAGTTACTCTTCAATTTTCAATACGACACTTGACAGTCACGTAACCGGAGAAGATTGTTATAACAGCCTCGAGCAATTATTCGATATCGTTCACTGTTCGGACACGAGTTCGAACGCACTATCGGTCAGCGTTTTTCACGACGCGCGTAACGCGTATTCAAATTTTTAATAGGCTCAACCACCGATCGTCGACTAGAACCATTCGGAGCGTACGAATGAAATTTGTCAATCGTGTAGAAAAGCCAAAAAAAAAGGTGAAAAAAAAAACGATTGACGGTTTGTCCGATTTCCCACAGGCTAGAACTTCCATCCCACAGACACACACACAGACGCACAGTTTAAGCGACATACCGTGTGCCGAGATAAAGCTCGTAAAAGTTTTGCAATGCCATCCGCAACACACCCACAAAAACACACACACACGGAAAACTAATCTTTCGATCGCGAGCGGACCAATTTATTTATTTCCCGATGCATTTTGCCGTATTACCATTACGGTAAATCGCAGAAGCTTTGGTGGACTCGCGATCGCAATCGGTGCATCCGTTTATTCGCTTTATGTCTCATTTTCAATGCGCGCTACTTTCCATCTCCATCCGGAACTTTTCCGCGTTGATAAAACCTACTTTCATCGTCAACAACTGACAATATTAAAACCATTTTTATTAACACGGTTTGAGTCACCCTGATTGTTTTTTTTATTCGCGTTCTGCAAAATTTGGCGCTAAAAAAAATGGAACTTGAGATTTTTTCCCATAAGAATCAGTCTGTCGATGAATTTTTGTAGTCTTTGAAATTGTTGTAGTCTTCAAAATTTTTGCAGTCTTCAAAATTTTTGTATTCTTCAAAATTTTTCTAGTCTTCGAAATTTTTGTAGTCTTCAAAATTTTTCTAGTCTTCAAAATTTTTGTAGTCTTCCAAGCAAGACAATTATTTATCCCTCAAATTAACCATTCCATCATTATTCCGACGGAGCCCACAACATTTCGTTCAAACTCATTCCAAAATGCTAAATAAATGATGAGCCAAGCTTTCGTACACTTATTCCCGCCAATAATTAATCGCATCACTGTGTCACGTGTATCGTCCATAATCAATTGAGAAACTATATTATGGACTATTGAATCAGCGATGTAGAAATCCAAAAATAAAAAAATTGAAAGAGCGAAACAGTTATAATTCAGACGTAAAAGAAAAACCACTCAGTCGTTAAAACTCGAACTAACGATTTTTTTATTTCCAGTCCGTCGACGGTACGTTGAAGCCAGTGCCGTGGCCGGTTGAGAGATAGGCGACTAATCGCCTGACTATATATATATATCTATCTATATATATATATATATGTATGTACAGCATATACCCGAGGAAATGTAATAACAATGGAAGCTTCGGTCCCAGCAGGAGACAGACACACGTGAATTAATCCGGCCGGCAAAGTCAGCACTGTGAAGCGTAAAAGCGCGTATGTCGCCACTGCTGTGCTGCACTGTGTGCTGTACAGCAGCACGATTGCCATTGCCCGTAGTATAGTTAAGCGCCATTTCACGAAAAACGAACGAGCGTCGAGTGATAACAAAGTTTTGCGGCTTACTTTGCGCTTTCGACCGACGGCTGTGGTCATCGACTGATACTGCTTGTGTTATCAAGAAAAATGCGAAAAAAAAAAGAAAAAGAAAAAAACGAAAAACGAGTTCGGTTTAGCGGGCGAGTGCACACGCACGCGATACAAGTTTTCCGTGTACATATATATACACATATATATATAAAGTGTGAGGTGAATTGGCGAGCTGCAGTTTCGAAAGAGTCGCGAATTCGCGTGTCCGAAACTGCAGACCCGATAAGCACGACCAATCTATCGGTTATCGGTTTTTTTGTTGTTTTTTTTTTCGTTCAAACTCGAAACTACTAGTTATCGAACGAAAAATTCGATAAATACATTTTGCCGACTCAATTTTCCTGACTCATTGCTAAATTGTTTTTGGCCTTGGTATAAATATAATCACAATTCATTTTAATCGTTGATGTCGAAGCCTTAGCCACTTTGAAAGATTTTTCAAGTTGCGAAGCTAAAGAAGAAAAATCGTGAACGCGCGAGTTAACTCACAATCGCGTATTGCTAGTCAACTGACAACAACCCCGAGTTAACTCACATCGTTTATTGAATCGTGTGCACATTATTGCCACTCGCTAGTACACGAAAAACACGAGCGCAGCGCTTCAAGAAAAATCGCTTGGATTTCGCGTAGGATCGAGCTAGCGATCGAAAGCCGCACGTAACATTTTCCATGCCGCATACGCGAGAAAGGGGAAGCTAGGCGATTTCCGCGAGCTCGTTCTGCCCTCGTACCGGAAGGATTGATTTAATTACCGTGGGAAGCTGAGGGCGTGCGCCGAGACGCCTCCGTCGGGCTTTCCATCCCGTTTCTCTGTTTTTTTCTTTTGTTCTCTTTTGCTGCTCGGGAGAACTCTTGGTTCTCCTTTACAACGGCGGATCCCGGTCCTGGGTATACCCAGAGAGACAGAGGGCACAAGTGCTCACTCCCAGAGACGTTCCGGAAGAAATAGTGGCTGCAAAGAAAATCGCACGGTTTCTGGACCGGGTCGTGCTACCTTTGGATGCTGGAGCAGAGAGAGAGAGAGAGACAGAGATACATAGACTCAGAAAAACCATGAAGAAGAAAGAGCAAGTTAGAGAAAGAGAAAGAGAAAATCGACGAAAGCACGAGACTCACCTTTTTTTCCATCCAGACATATACGACTCTCCTTTTTCCTCCTTAGTCACCCACTGGCCTGTCTCTCACTCTCTCTCCCTCGGTTAAAAAATTCGTATAAGCGTGCGAAGTGTCCGCTGAACGACCACCTGTGTATTGCAGAAAATACTACACATACATTACACCCTTAATCTTGTTTTAAACCGTATTTTCGTTTTTTTCCCCCAAATTATTTCACATTCGTATTTAATTGAAATACTCATTATCACACACAATTCTTTCGCAGGATTGGAAGTCGTCAGTTGATGTACTTAAGATGTTCACTTTTTCTTGTGATTGTCATCGAACTCTTCGTAGTGCGGTTCAATCGGAATGTCTTCAATCTTGAAAAATTGGAAGTCAAACATATTTATTCATCGTCTTCATTTGAAGTAGATGTCCGATTATCGTCATTGCTCAACCAACATCGAACCGATTAATGTGCATAACGCACTAATCTAGCCGCCAAGTAAGTGTAAAGTTGAAGTCTCCTCCCGAAAGCTCGTTCACCTAATATTCTCATAAAACTTCACACAGACTTTAACTTGCCAAATTGAATTGCAACATACTGCAAACCGACATGTATATAAAACCTCACGCAATCCACGTTACATCGCGACAGCCACACGTGTACCACACGTGTAAATAGTCTGGTTACAGTAAACAAACCGAAAACTGCATCGTCAGAAGTTACCAAAGTTTTTCCCGTTGTAAAAAACTTTCTTCGTTAACAAAACGTTAACTTGTTCCGTTTGTTTGCGGGCTAGACGCCGATATTTGTCGGAATGGGGAAAGACGCTTCGTAAGTCGCACGCGGAATACGTATATACATATATATATATATTCATCAGTGAGAAATGTACTTAAACAATAATGGACCGAGTTGAAGCGGGGATCGAAGGGGGGGAGAAAATTTTCACGATGAGTCTCGCGAAATGCATTGTAATAATAATTCGATTCGATAATAATTTATCATCGAAAAGTGTGTGGTATACTTATATAGAGTTGCGGCTGGGGTTTTCCACTTGCTGGGTAACGCTGATAGAGATAGGGGCTGTCTTACAGACAGAGAGAGAGGGAGAGAGAAAGGGGAAGTTAAAAAGAGAGAGAGAGAGGAACTAGCTACCAGGGAAAACGATGAAAGCGCGATAATCCCGGCCTTAATTGAATAGCGAAGGATGGGAGAGGGAGGGGAAGGGTTTGGTAAGAAACAATGATTCAAACGTGCCACAAACTATTCTACCGGTGTTGAGGCCCGGGGCTGCGGTAATACGAGGGGGCAAAGAGACGTCGGGGGTACAAGAAGCAACTAAACTCGGCGCATGGCCCACGAACGACGACGATGGCTGCATCCTGCGCGAGGGGGATGAAAGACAGATAGGAACACAGACGAGGGAGTGGGGATAACGCTGTTCTCGGTGCTCGGGAACGGCGGTTGGGGTACATTGGTCCGGGTGGTAGTTGCGTATCCCGGTAAAGTTGAGTCATTAGTGAAAATTGATCACGTCGAATGAAACTCCGAAAGAGACGCCCGGTTATTACGATCCTCCGGGGATTGGAATATTAGTTTTGTGAACTCTTTGGGTATTGGAACGCAATGGGCACTGATCTACGTCACCATGAGTTGGATGTGCGGGATTGCCAGCTGCTCACGAACCAAGCAAATTCGAAGGGGCAATGCATGACTTCTCTGTAGGCATCTCTTTTTTTTTTTTATTTTGCCCTTTCACCTGGCGCAGCCTGGGTAGATAACTGTCCGGGGATCTAGTGACGTCGTTTGTCCAATCTTAACAATGAATTCGTTCTTGTTGGTCGCCAGTTAGCTTGCAATGATCAATCCTGAATTAAATGTAAGGGATAAAGTCAGTTTAAGTAGTAAAACCGTGTACAGCATTCCATTCGATGTTGATTTTTCGTCGGAAAAGCACGTGAACCACAATGAGTGCCTTTGAGGCAGTGTTCCTCTGCACGAAGACTCGCCTGAGCACGAAAAAACATTGTTTGCGACTGGAGTAACGTAGTTTTATTTGGCGAAGTTTCTGTTCAGGATTACTCACCAGCTTTTCCGAGAAAATCGACGAATTTTGAAAGCGCTTGCCGTCGAATACGCCGAAAATCTGGTTGAAAGCATGCCTCGCGGATGCCAAGCAATTATTCACGCTGGTGGTGATTGGACTCATTATTGATACAATTGCGTATTGCTTCGGAATATTTAGAGTGTATGTATACGTAAAACAACTTCGTCAAATAAATTTTGTATAAATTAAGCAGTTCACGCTCTTACTCGAGTGACTGTAACTAAAATTTGTGAAAAAAAAAAACAATGCCAACGACTGAAATATATCGCAGCAAGAAGTACGTACTTCTGGCGTGCGGAAATTGGCGCCGGTGTCGTGGCAATCGTGTAAATAGTGCAAACGAAAATAGAACGACGTTCAATAATTCACGTCATTTCGTATTTCGAGAAATAGGCGAAAGGAGAAACTGGATGCGGTAAAAGTGGGTTCAACGAAGGTGCAGAATTTAGTTTTCCAGAGTCCTACGCTCCCCCAGCGACTGTTAGCCGAGAGTCTACGTATGTGTGTGCATGTTTGGGTGGTTTTTATCCAAGCTCAGGCCAAAATTTCGTGCCACGGCGGAGTAAGTAAATAATCTAGCGGCTCTGGTGACCCACCTTTCCGTGATACTCGTTTCTTCTTTCTCCGCTACCCTCTTCTCTCTCTTTCTCTTACTCTTCAGCATCTATCTATGAAAGTTCCCTTCCCAGCTTCTTCCCCCCCCTCCCCCGCCGCATTTCCCCGAACCACATTTCCCTTATCGTTCCTTCGTTTATTCCTGATTATATCCTCCCATCCTTTGTACTCATATCTATCCCCGCCGACCCCTTTTTCTTTTCTCCTTCTTTGCCCGTTCCCACTCGAATGAACGGGTTCCGCTGTCTGCGGGAGAACCTCCCCGCAGCTTCCCGAGCAATGGGCCGGGGGAGGGACAGAAGAACCTCCCTTATCACCCATTGATTTACATCTCGAGTTGTTGCCGGGGCCACGCGCGCGCCCTCTCGTCCCAACCTCCGCGGATCCTACGATTTCTCTCTCATTGTTTTTTTTTTTTTTTTCATCTTCCTCTTCTTCAACCGTCGACCCTTCCGTCCCACTGCAAGGGGAACCGCACCTTGGCGTCCCAAGGCTTTATCCTCGACTTTTCCGGCCAGACTTTCTCGGCCGTCCAAGCCTGGCGCACAACAGACCAGTCCCTCCTTTTTTCTTCTATCTTACGCCTTCCTCGCCCCTTGCCCCCCCCCCCTTGCCCCCTCCACTCACACCACCGTAAACTTGCCCACCTTTGTTCAACACCGCTCGCTCAACCCAACTCCCTCTTTATTTTTTTTTCTAGTTTTTTATTCTCCGGTTCGTGGACAGCGGGGAATCTGGGGGAAACTTCCACTTTCCGGGTTTCCAGTCAGCGCCTACAGAGCGCGCTGTTCTCGGGGCCCCCAACGATTTCCCAGTACCTTTCCCCCCCCCCCCCCCAGGTTTGGCTGGTCTTTCGAGCTCGAGTCAGAGCACCCACTCTCCCTTTGTACGAACTACCGGTGCGCAGTCAATTATTGCATTACCTCGTTCACGCCTGAACGACGAACGGCGAAAACCGTGGTCCGATTCTCGTTTCATCTGGGTACAGCAGTCTCTAAAAGTCCATTTTTTATCACTCTAAGAAAAACCGCCCGCAAAGACGTGGACGCTTTATTTGGAGTGGTAAGAAATTACGTCAATCATTTAGAGACTGACAATCAGGTGGATGATGTCCTGGGAAGCACATTTTTTAGGAATCACAAGTGGGCTGGTGCTATTTGTAAGGTGTACATCTTTCGCAATCGAAGAACCAAGCAAATGACCCAACGGAATCAATCATGAGTCTTCCCGAGTTTTCTTCAGCACGTATCTTCTATTTTCCTCGATCTCCAGCTATGGCGTTCTGTTACTACCCCGCTGCGGCAAAAACTTTCACGATATCGAAAACAAAGTTTGAAGAAACTCACCCACGAAAGTTTTCACGTTAATGAGATGTGTTTTATCGTCGAATCTCTGATTGTCTTGATTCGTGAAAACAGCGTGAATCTTCGATCGAAAGGTTTTATCGGGACTCCGTAATTCAAAATGCGAGTTGGCCCTTCGTGGAAACGTTGATACTGGCGGGGGTGAATTCTAATTATTCTCGAATGGGATAATTCAATTGAAATTTTACCGGAGGATCGAGATGAAACTCGAACGGGAATTATCTGGGAATGGATAAATCGGACTTTTGTCACTCGGCAATTTTGTCCTTGCTTTGCAGACTTTTTTCGAGGTGCGTAGTATTCATCCCTTCGTCTTCTAAAGACAGAAACAATATGTGAGTACTTTAATATAACATTTTACCGTGAGGTAGAAATTATTCACGATTGATTGCGTTTTAATAACATTGACAATAATAAATTTCCATTATAACGAACTTTAGATTTCGCTCCTAAATTGTGTTTCTGGAAAACGCTGATCAATAAAGTGTGTCACTATAAACACAGAACTTTAGCTGGGTCTTATATTGTCGTCTGTTGCTGTATGTACGCATTTTACAGTTGTTTCTACCGTTAGCCCATAAGAATAAACTCTAAACGGACGACTCAAATCATCTTCAGAGGTTTTTGCGACGAAGCATTAACAGGATTATTCCTGTCCTTTATGACCGTATTATTTCCGAATGGTTTGCCGATTTCGCGTCGCTATACTCCGTCAGCAACACTGTCGTATTCTATATATTGTACACATTGTAAATATATATATGTACAATAATATAGTATATGGGTACGCAGCCGTTGCGAGATTGAAAATCCGGAACGCAATAAAGCCCTGGATTTTACTTCATTGCACACGAAGCGACATTAAAATCCCTTATCGTCGCCTCTAGCAAAGTCGCTTTGTACGCTATTGCCGGATCTCATCCGTCGGTCTGGTCTGTGCTTTGAGTGTGAAAAAAAGATGAGAAATTTTCGAGGCCCGTGTGGATGTTTCCTCAGCGCCAACGAGATTTTTTTTCCACTTTGATCAGAGTAAACACTTGTTCCGGCTCTTATGACTCTCATGAAACTTCGAGAATTATATATATCTACTTGTTAATAATTTGAGTATTTGTAAATAATATAAACGGGTTGACTTTAACGTTAATTGTAATATTTTCAATGATCAGGATTTATCAAACCGCATATGAGTGATTGCTGCCCATTTCGCAATTAAATTTAAAATGGCATAAAAACCCTTTGCTACCGAAAGTTGAACCACTCTCTAAAAAAGCCTTCTTAAAAACAAGTTCTCATTAGATATGATTAGCAATCCAGTTAGCAATTATCCTGCAACAAAAAAAGCGACTACAATCGATGCCATTTTTTTGAACACGTTGAAGACGTTGGCACAAAAATCCTGACAAAGTTTTTCAAAGAACCGTCCCACAAGTTTCTCCACGAGAAATAGCAATAAGATACAGAAGTGAAATATTTATCAGTTCCGGATGCTGTTTCGACGAAGATGGAAGCAAGACCGGTTGTTGAAAGTTCGTTGTATTTACCATCTCCATCGGGATCTGCTCTTTTGCATAGGCCTCTTACCGCCGTTCCTGAAAGCTCACCCTGACTAAGTCATGGCTGCCTGGCTGCCAGGACCCCGTGGATAAGTAACGGACTTCCGTACTTCTCATGGATTCTCTCTGTTTCTTGGCCTCACTGTAGCCGAGAAAACTCCCGAATTATTGATCCCTAAGACCCATAATCCTCGAAACTTTTGTTTCGAAATATATATATATACATATACATATACATATACATATAGTTGTGCGTATAGTAACTAAAACATGGCATTATACATGCAGTTCGTCGAAACAAAGTTTCACTATGACGAGGAACCGAAAAAATAGTTTCGAAAAGTTAATTTTTCCGGTGGGGACAGTCATTTGATAACAAATTCATTAAATAATTTATGATTTCTGTATTTCACAGCAACGCTGTGCAGCCGCGGAATAATCGCGTTCGACTCGGTTATATATTTTTTTTTATTTTCTTTTTTCTATCTTTCTTTTTTTGCGTTTTTTTTTCCCGGGAAAATGATTTCTTTGTGAGATGGAGAGTCGGGGAGGCGACTGTAAAGTTCGACTAAACGAATAATCGGATGGAAGGCCGATTAGCGCGCCGGTCTCTCGCCTTTTCAGTTCGTCTTTAGTTTAACGTTGTTAGGTAGCACAGTCGGAGCTGCTGGTTTCGGTACCAAAGCTATATATATCTATAATAAATGTACGGTTTATTCGTGAAAAGCTCGGTGAGTTAAAACTCTGGAATTCTCGAATCCGCTGGCTTCACCGAGCGGCACTCACCGGCTAACCGGGTTTTGCCTCGAGAGAAAACCTCCCACCCCGCCAACGCAACTCGAAATTCTCGACAAATTGCGTACCAACACGAATATTCATGTACGGACGTGAATATATAGAATATGAACTAATATATATTCACATTTAGATTTCGTGGCATACAGTCATTGTTTGATTGATGATATAGGGAGAACATGATACAGGTAGTGTAGAATCCTAGGATTAACATTAAAATACGCCCAATTATCGTAACCCTTCAATAATTGCTTTCCCCAGCCTCTAGACCTACAAATGTTCTTTTTATAGTTTGTAGTTATGATTACGGAGCCGGAAGAATCGGTAAAACTACCTTTTTCCAGTCGATCTGCCAAGATCAAGTTCCTCCAACTTATTCCAATTGTCGAACATCATCCAGAAATTCAATGCAAGAAGCCCTAACTAGCAAATTACAGTTTTCTACTTTCCTCATTCAGACAACTCATTCCCCATTCTCTCGAGATCGCCGATACAAAAGTTCAACGTTGTCAAAAACAAATTCGAGTGGAAAATTGTGCAGTTCACGATGAGATGTTGCACTTGGGAGAAAGGTTTGGCGTATGCCGAACAGCCCCTAATAACAGAAGCGAGTAAACGTTCGGACTTTTAAGGGGGGGAGTATGAGGCAGTGTCTGGGTTGCGAAAAGACAGATAGATGGTGGAACCGTAAGATAGAAACCTTGCGGAGAGTGTACTTTCGAGGCGCGGAGCCAGGGGAGGGGCTTTTCATAACCAGACGATCGGCAAGGCCGAGATAGGTTGCTGGCTGCGATCCGACCCCCGGAAAGGAGCGCTTACCCGGCCATTAGACGACCAATTTGCATATTCTATCGTGAGGGCCTTCGAGCACCAACGGCACCACATATATACATACATATAAACCACCGGGTCCGCGGTTCTGTTATTGGTTGTAACTTTATCTTTCAAAGTGCCTCTAATATCGTACCCGGAGCTATTCATGAAACTTCCCGATGGTTGTCCGTGAGTACGAACGTTGTTCCAACAGGTAATAAGCTTAGCCCCTGGCCCATCGTCGCGAGGACTTTGCATGTTCGGGGCAATCCATTCCTAGATTTTCCATTCGCTTCCTGATCCGTCGATGAAAGTCACAGCACAATTTTCGTTACCTTCCAATTGAAAATTTTGATTGGAACAATTTTGGGAATTTTTAATGAAGGGTGACGCTACTCCAGAGATGAAAAAACTACCCCTAAACGGTTCAACTAGTTCACAGCTTGATAGTCATAGTCCGAGAGTTGCCTTGGCAAGATTTTCGGTTGATAATTGCTTCCCACCTATTGGACGAAAATTCATCAGCGGAGTACAATGAGAGGGAACACAATAGGAAGGATTCGAGACCCTAGCTTTTATAGTGACCGCAGAACCATCGTAGTGGAATTGCCCGAGTGACGCTGCCCCAGCTAAATATTGGGTCGCCCGGAAAGCAATGACACATTTTGGTTCCACATTGTCCCAGTTTATTTTCTTTTGAAGTACTAGAGTCAATCGCATCTATGCTTTGGCTGTAACATTCTACAGTCGGCAGTTAGCAGCTCTAGCATCGTATCCTACCGGTAATGTAGGAATTTATCCGTTTACCGTTCGTTACGTCCTTACCGACTATCGATCTGGTGGTTCCATCCAGGGGAGGTAGCTGGAACGTGTTGAAACGACCGTCCGACAGATGGCGTCACCCTAGCATCACATTCTACCGGTCATGTAGGAATTCATTCGATCGACAGCTGGCTTTCCAGAGCACGAGCATATAACCGACAGCGTTTGGAAATTGAACACACATTTTTACCGACGAACCGTAGCCGCCTACACTTCAAGATGAATTAATTATCAACGACCGCTCAACCTCATAAACAAGACATTTTTACCATAACAAAGGGAACTTCTCAACCGACAGCCATCAAAGTCGTTCGATGGTGGTATCGATGGTGATATCGATGGTGGTTAAATCCTATTAACTCGACGGACTGATTCATGGACTTACTCTTCGTTGATCGACAAAGCTATCCAGACGGTAATATCCAAACTTTCATTTCCGAACAATAAAAATGCGATCTACCTTATCAACCGCTAATATTTCATTGCTAGCCGAACTAAGAACCTCGCTACATTTTTTTTACCATCCTAACTCAACAACCGTTGTGACATTTGAACGTTCGAGATCTCTTTGTTTCGCAAAATTTGTTGTTCCGAATGAAAAAATTCGATGATTCGATCGTTCGAAATATTTCAATTCGGAACAATGGGTTTTCCGGACATTGCTCGTTCTGAATTTCAAACCCTAACGGTGATTATTCTAGTTTGGGGCTACGTGCGTGTGTTGTACCTATATACGCACACTACAACGGCACATATCTATATATCGATGAAAGTAACCTCACGATTTCTGTTTGCCCATGGCCCGGATTACTCGACGTTTACACGCAGCCTCAGGCAACACAACTGCTAATGGTACTGTCATCCAATTTATGCACGTTTCCAATCAGCGCAAAGGTTTATCTCAGCTTAAAAGCAATTCCGTGATCAAACACACACACACACACACACACATACAACGCAGTGAGCAATATGCAAAGACTCGATCAACATACAAACGTAATAACTATAGACACAACTTTTTCTCGACTGTTCTGAAATGTTGACAACATTTATTTTGTTCACTAAGTGCGCATAATATAAATCAGCCCAACTGTCCAACGCTTAGAGAGACTTTGAATTTAAACATTGATGAGATGGAGTGAGTATCATTTCTTTCAAATCACTCCAGAACAATGTATTGTCGTAATTTTTGCTTCGTTATTTTTTTTTTTTTTTTTGACAACGACCGAAATTATTGACGACTCATGTGACCCAATGATTTTGTTCATCGCTGATGGAATAACGATTGTTACATGGTAACGTATCTCGAAGCTTTTGAAATTTAAACACACAACTGATAAATCAATCACAAAAGCGTGAACGCGCTTGTACATCGATATGACGTTCGTGTTGCCAGAATTTTCCGAAATAAATGTTAAATTTGTATGGAAACGAGAGCAGCATCATGAACAATCTCATTGTTCCGGACCACTGCACGAGCGATTATTTTATTTCCACCCAAATTGTTTTATGTGACCCGATAATGATGTTGAAGGGCTCGATTCAACGTGTTGCAATCGTCTTGTTTTTTTGTTTTTTTTTTTTAACACATGTAAAACGTGTTGGGGAGGATCTATGGTGATGCAAAGACAGAAGGTAACGTGAATCCGTACAATTTCCATCATGCGGAACATTCCTAGATCCGTCCGGCAACTGTTAACGTTCATCCTTTTCCATTAACCACTCGGCATAATAACCGCGGAGAGTGCTGAATAGTCGGCCAAAAGTTTGCGGAGCAACCCCAACAGCCCGCAATCCCCATCGGAATTCGCGATTACAATGGACCGAACGTTTACCGAGCTGGGTTTGACTCCCGCGGGAGCGAAAACCTTCGACCCCGGGTGGTCCGAGGAGTCCCGAACGAGGTTACAACGCACTCCACAAACCGCGTTCATCGAACTTTGCAAAACTATCGCGTAGGACCAATCGACTATGTTTGTTGTTGGAACAAAAAAGAAGAAAAAAAAATTGGTCACGAAATACACGTAAGACGAAACGTTTGGAACGTTTCGCTTCGATGTGGCTCTAAAATGACACCCAACAAGGGAGTCAAAATTGTACGGGCTTACAATCATCAAAGAGAATCGAGAGGTGGAGGTACCAAAGACGCCACAACTAACGAAAAAAAATAAAAATAACGCAAAATCTACTGGACCAATCGTTTTGAAATTTTGCACACTACTTTTTCACATAATTCACCAGGTATTGTCTTTTTCTGTGATAATTATTAATTTTACAGCAAGAAATTAGCTGATTTTTATAGCGAAAATCGTTTTTTTTTCTTTCAAGTGCTACGAAAAAATCGAAAATAACAAAAAAAAACCCTCCTGATTACCTCGAGAAACATCTCCTTCAACGAATGCAGTTTGATTTTTTTTTTGTTTAAGATGATTCTTTGCGAGTTATGATGAACACCGCTAAGCAACTTTTTTTCGAGTCGCCTCCGGAGATTCACTGTCACCCTCTCAATTTTCAATATTTTCCAATGAAAATTTAGGAAAATATCGTTCAAATGTTGTATTATTATATAAAAATTGATTTAATGAATTTACACTGTTTTTATCGCCAGAAAAAAATCTCAAAAACATGCTTCTTTTTCACCGAATTAACCTTGCTCCCCCTCTTAATCATTGGATTGAAGGAGGAAGCAGACAGCGCGTTGCAACGTCACAAAAAAATATGCTGTACAGTTGTGAAGCATATTTTTGTGAGCAATCAAGCCCATCGTGGGATCAACGAGGGAGGGTTGCCCTCGAGGCATCTCGCCCTCTATTTTGACGGCCCTAGCAGCCTCACGCGTGGCCCTAGTTCATTTGGGTCATCACGTACAGGCCGAAAGCGTGCAGGCTGCGAGCACGTCATGCGTGCTCGAACCTTCAGGTCGTTTCGGGCCATCTCGTGTGGGAGGTTGAGGTTGAGGGACGTTGGCATTGATTCCAACGTGGAGATTTGCGAGGGAGAAGGACCTGCGGTGCCTGTAGGAAATTACACGTCAGACGTCACCGTGTCAATGAGTCTGCGGCCCGGACAGGAACAACCCTTCGCCCACCCACCCTCCAGGCCCTCTCTTCCGACTCACCCTGCTCTCTCCCTCTTTGCCTTTTCGCCTCCCTTCGTTGAATCGCCAACGCTTGCAATTTCAGCTCTCCTTCCTCTATTCACCTCCCTTTAACCCTTCACTCACACGCGTCCCGGGTTTACACGTTATGAGACTCTTCACGTATATCAGGGTGGTTCTCACTTGGCCTACAATAAAAAGTATCGTTAACCCACCTTCCAAATTATATAAATAAAAAGTATCGCTAACCCACCTTCCAAATTATTCTGCACCATAAAAAAAAAGAATTTTCATATTTTTTCCCACCAATCTGGACATACCGAATCCAACTATGGAAAACAGCATCCGATTCAAACATCGAAATCTTACAAAGACTTCGGTAGAAAATGCTCCGAGCAATAACCAACGCCCCATGGTTCGTTTCTAATAAATAACATACACAAGGACCTTGAAATCAGCACTGTCAAAGAGAAAGTGAGCCGATTCAGCGAAAAATATTCAACTAGAATAGACAACCACCCTAGCCAAAGGATTTAAACACCCGATTCATGACACCGATCTGACCTCCAAAAAAAAAAAAAAAACAGCAACATCTTAGAAATGAGCATCAATGGATGCCAACTAGCTACAACCAAAACACACAAACGACCATCAAAATTGCCGAATTTTATAGAAATAACAAATTTCAATTTAAAACAAGAAAAAAACAAAATTTTCGATTTTTTAATTTAACCTCATTGCCTGAATTCATTTCAAAGTTTCTCAAGAACCACCCCAATCTAAATATATATTTGTATAACTTGCTAGGTGTATTCTCTCACACGTGTATAAATTCGTGGCAGCTGGTGCGGGCTCTTAACCCTTTCGCATTCCCTTTGGAAAGCCGAGGTCCGGTTCGGCATCGAGGGTTTCTGTATCGAAACACCCTTTGAGGCCTGTCGATGCCAACGCTTTCGACACACACGACGCACATACGGGGGATGCACGTTGAAGCCGGTGGAAAGTTTTCCATGGCCCTTTATGGATAACTTCGGTATCACGTGACACCACCGGAAATGGCCACCGGTGCGGGATTTGATGCGAAAATTAGCCGATGAAAATTCAAGGCGCGAAACCCATGAATCATATATACATATATATATATATATATATATATATATATATATATATATATATATATATATAATATATATGTATACATCGATTTATCCACGAGGGAAGGCCGTCAACTATAATCAGTATCCCGACAGTCTAATTACCCGAGGACTCTTCGTTGAAACTCCGACAGGCTGTGAGCACCACTGGAACGAGCAACTATATTCCGGCTACGCAAGTTTTTCCTTTTTCATATAACATTACTTTATCACGTAGCTTAAACGAAAAGTTGTATGAGAGCTAAAAGGTTGGTGCACAATTTCACGAGCAATATTCATTATACGCGGGCTGATGAACCATCTAAGTTTGGATAACCGAATTAAGTGGAATTTTTCGGTAGAGAAGAAAATGGAAAGACTATCGGGGATGTTCTGGGAAAATATTTTTTTGTGTTAGATTTTCGTTCTCTGTGAAGTGTGGATCTAC
The DNA here is from genome assembly GCA_963662125.1 of Diplazon laetatorius. Taxonomy (NCBI): domain Eukaryota; kingdom Metazoa; phylum Arthropoda; class Insecta; order Hymenoptera; family Ichneumonidae; genus Diplazon; species Diplazon laetatorius. Next base: position 19,230,241 of record OY759155.1, on the reverse strand, counting down.
TTTGATATGCAACAGCTTCGTGGTTCGCGTATAGACTTGGTCTTATTGTTTGTATTCGATATGCCAGGGAGAATTTACCCTGCGAGAGTTAAATGAGCCGTTTTATTGGTCCTGAAAAATGGTTTGATCATCGTTTGAACCATTAATTAAATATCGTTTTACAGTTTTGTTGACTTTATTATCGGAACTGGCGATCTTGGACGTTTTGTGAGGTGGCAGGCAAATTATGTAGGATTCGGGTCGCCCCTGTTTAGTGACGAGAAATGAAAACTGGGTGAGAATTGGACATTCTTTGATATTTGTTTAAATTATATCAAAGTTGCATTAACAGTGACTTCCATATTAGTTATGTTTTTTTTTTACTAAAAAAACATTAATTAGACGCTGTTATTTTGACTCCAGTCTTGCATTCCGGAAAATCCTCCCACACGAAAGTCAGATTTTTGGACATACTGGTCCTAGAAATATTTGTTTGAGCAAGCTGATCATCAATGCCCAGGTAGACATCGATTGGAACTCTGCAGCAGATTAAGAATGAATGACTTCCATCGACAAAATAAAGAAGCTACGAGCTGGAGACATCAAAATTCTCGAATTTGGAGAACTGCCTATTTAAAAGCGGCCAGTAAAACGATGAAGGTGTAAAAGTTTCGGCAATGTGAATTATAGGGTCCTTGCTTGGCACTTTCACAGCAGAGCCTAGCCTGCTATTTCTCCTTCAGTAGAATCCAAGCAGCAGACGTTTCGGATGCCCGATACACGTACAATCGCTGATCCCCGTTGGTGACCAATCAAATCCTTCCAATTTCCTGCAGTCCCCAGCATCTGGAAGCGGAAAACATGATGCAAGCTACCGTGATATTCAAGATCCTCCAACAAACGGGATATGAGGATACGTCGCTTGTTGCGACGAACAACATCTGGACATCTGTTTGCATACGGCCTCCTGGCCCAACTGACCGTCTGAATTCTTGTTGACTCGGGAATACTCGGCTATACAAGACCGTATCACGTACGTACACGATCCGGCTAAAGTTCACATTGGATTGCACCGGAGAGGCTTCGTGAATCGGAGGCTGCACCGGACCATCATTCACCCAAGATTCACGGAGCTTTACTCCTTCGCGAGGTTTCCCCAATATCCCGCTGCTAACAAGCCGTCCCCCAACCAGATCGCCTTGACGTCGCCAATTAAGACCGGTACGGGGTCACCTGTCACGTGAAAATGATAGTCCACCTTCCAACCCCAAACTACCCCATGGAAGGATGTATGCTGCCCTGGACCATTTGGTAGGAAATTTCGATTCGATGCAATATCGTTTCTAGTAAACTGGAAAATGAAGTTGATCGTGAGCTTAATACGAATTCCCACGAAATCCCACAAACTGTAAGAGTCAAAGCAAGCCTAAGATATACCATCTCCTGATTGAGGTACGTCGAACTTTGATGTGACAACGTCGCGTGTTATGATGTCGATTAGTGAGAGAGAGAGAGAGAAGATGGGAAACAAACGCGCAACGTTGCCATGTCTACTAAATCACGACCAACTCCTCATATAAACTGTATTTTCCCGATGTTTATTTGCTTATCATTATCATCACAGTCTCCTGATCTCTACTGTCAAGTGCCCAAAATGTTCTCCGAATATTCAACTTGCAGCTCAAGTGTTTTCATTAAAATCTGACGAGGACTTTTTGTATTACATCAAATTGAGCGTGATTCTCCATAAGGCTCAATGTTAAACGTGTGAAAATAAAAGTCTTGATATATTTTTTCTCGCGCTCCGGAACGTCATAAAAATTTAACTGAACCTTTTTCTTATCAATACCTATAAGTATGCCAAGTTTCATGAAAATCTAACGAGAAACTCTCTTATGGAGGGACCTTAATAGCGGACGAATTTACTTTCCCAAGGAAGTGTCTCCATTCTTCTTTTTTTCAATCTTTGGATCCTTGATGGAGAAATCCTCGTTCACTACTTACGATTCGAAGAAAGCAAATTGCAACTTTCAACTTTTGCAACCCGCTTCGAAAAATTTACATTTTACCGACGACGATCCTAAAAAAATGTCCCGGAAAAACTATCATGCACACAATCAATGACCAAAAGTTGGGAATTTCATCTTCCCACGCGAATGATCGACTGTCATTCGAGCGAAAATATCCCGCGTATTTTCCACGACGGTGATAAATAAAAATAATAAAAAGCTGAAAATACAGCAATGGGTGTGCTTCACCGGTATACGAACACGTACGTGGAAGTACGGTGCAGGGGCGAATGCAGATATGGCAAAGGGGTCGAAACGGAAGGAAGTAAAGGCGACGTACGCGAGAGAGAGCCTACGTGTAAATAATCTTAAACTGTCAAATGCACTTGGCACGTTGAACGAGGCCCGCTTCACACATAAATACATACACAGATGCATGAATACACGCACAGTGTACACGTATATATATGTAACACGACTGTATACACATATACAAACATCATATACGTGTCTACGGACGTTTGATATCGATAATCCGTATATATACGTGTTGTTTATACAGCTCCGAAGCTTTCCGGGTGCTTTTGGCTCGTTGCCCCGAGATAATGCCGATTCAGTCGCTGTGCGGACGAGTGATATTACAAATTATAGCACCACGATGGGTGCCCCCCGTCCTCGTGGTGCGATACCAGCGTTTAAACGAATACGTCATGTTCGTCGACACGTACATGTCGACAATTCAATTATTTTTCCACACCCCCCCTCCCCCCGCCCCCCTGCCCCAGCGCCAAATTTCTATGCTAATAAGACAAGCGAGGTGCTGAGGTTATTATGCATTCGTAAACAAGCATACATACCGAACACGCGAGTACCGCTGGAAGCGAAATGGGATTTCGAAGTTTGACGAGAGTTTATTTCGCGCTTGTATGCACTTTCGAGTTGAAAAAAAAATATGTATAGTCTACGTATAAAAGCTATAGATGGGATTGGGCATGCATATACTACATGTAGTTCATGTATAGTCTATGATAGAATCTATATATAAAGTATATGTAAGCATGCTGGTAGTTTTTCATTTTTTTGGAAAAACTAGAAACCATAATAGATGGGCAAATGTGCTGCAAACAGAGTTTCCGAAACTTATAACGATTGATTTTCCTGATCCCATAGATCAATAATTACAAGGTTTCCTATTGGCAACAATCAGTCAATCGATTTGTCGGACTCTGGTAGCAGCTGTTGGTGCTGCTGGTGCTGCTGTGCAATCGAAATGCTCGGTCCAATGGATTCGGGGTTAATCGTATGCGTTACACGAAACGTTCAGGGGGGCAGGGTGAGGGGGGGGGGGGGGTATACATTGTCCGTATGTGTGGCAGGGTGTGTACCCGATTGTCGGAGCATGGACGATGCGTGCCTCGGACACCCTAACGACCGGTTTGTGATCTTATTAACGTTTCTATAAACGTCATGGATATGGGTCCTGTAATCGACGTGGATCGCGCATACACAATCGCCCGATCGCAGAAACAAGATTTCACGGAGAGTCGTCGACAGAGATACGGCCTAACAAGTCGGTTAGGTCGTGGAAGTGATTGTGCAAGCCTGGAGCTTGATCGTAGCCGGCTATGCATCATCCATGTTGAAACGTTTATCTGCTTCCAATAAACTGTTAGCTGCAGCTGTTATCTGTTCCAAGTCATTAATCACCCACGTTTTCGTCCTCGAACGGTTATCATCGCGATATATACGAAAAAGCGAATGGTTTCATCATTGTCCTGGTAACTTGACTTTCGAAGTCATTGATCGAAGGTTCAGTCGTTTTAGCAGCCTTTTACTAAAATCACAGCTGAGTGATCACAGTTATAGAGGCTTCTAGTGGATTTACTGGAGGACAGATCAGAGTTTCGGACGTCATTCTTATTTGGCAGGATTTAGATCACAAAGTTTTTGGATATGACCAATTGGAATTGCAAGTGATCGAACCTCCGAATTTACTTTCGTTCATAAAAATGAGATCGGTAAATTGAATCGAACCCTTTTGAAGATAAATGTCGTCAACTCACAACAGTTACAACGGTTATGGTCCTCGCAGTACGTCGTTATAACCTCGGGGAACACTGTCTTGGCTCCCATAGTTTCATTAGCAAAGTGTACAACCTCGAGCGACGATGTAAACGCGTGTAAAGTGTGTGTGTGTGTTAATACGGAGAGGAGAGAACCTCGCAATAGCCGTTGTCAAAGAAATTTACGATCCCGTGGACTCGTAGCATCGGGGATATAACTTTATCATGCAGTTTGTCTAGTTGCGTCTTTGTCCCTTCCGTTCCAGCCCTTTCTTTCGCCCTTATTTGTCTGCCGGTCGCTATATACAACGCTTTTGCCCTGGCAGCCTTTTTTTCACTTTTCTGTGTGTCAACTGAACAACTTCCCTTGTGTCTCCTCTCACTAAGGAACATCCAGATTCGTTTTGATGGCTGTGTGTCTTCCACTTCTGTCAAACACTCTTTCTCTCTATCTCTCTCCGCACTTTTCATCGTGTTCGCTCTTCGAGACTTTGGTACAAGTTCGTCCTCGCTTCGTGCTCGCACCGATTCTCTGCTGGCTGAAGATCAAACCAGTGAAAACACAACACAACAATGCTCGGTAGGTTGTACGCTCGAAACGAAGCTTCATTGAAGCCTCTTGTGTTGTTTGTCTTGTGAATGTTCGACTCAACGTCTACGATTCTACGATTGTTTACCTTCGAAGACCTTCTCTTTATTCGCAATTACTCGTCGCACATCGAGTTCACATTTTATCGCCTCTGTGAGACGTTTTTTTTTATTGATGAACCTGGTGAGAAAATTAAAATTACATGGAAGCAAATTGAATTATTAATTGAGTCTCGAATATGCAAATCAGCGGTCGTGTACTTACCTGGAGAGGCTTAAGAGACGATACATAGATTTGTCTAGAACATAACATTGATCAACTAGCCCTCCCCAAGTGGAAAAAAAATATATAAACAATTGACAGATTATATTCAGATCTGGACATATATTTTTTATATGCAAACTGTACATAATCTGCATAGATACCATACGTATCTATGGTAAATAATCAGCATAGATACCATAAATATCTATGGTATCCATGCAGATTATGTATAGTTTGCATATAAAAAAACATATGGCCACTTCTATATATAATCTGTCTATTGTTTATATTTTTTTTTTCCACTTGGGTCGGTAAAAGCTTACCGCGAAAAAAAATTATTGACAAAAGTGTTTTATAATATTTTATGGGTCGTAGGCCTCAATAAAAAAAACTTTAGACCCTCCAAACAGCAGTAGAAGACATGACTGGATTTTTTGTCCTGCGGAAATTCAGCATGACGAAATAAAACATGGCCGATGCACTAGTAAACCGAATAGCCACGTTTATATTCGACGTTGATTCGAAATTTTACAAAAGGCGTGAAACACGATCCAATAAATACTTCAAAATACGAGGGGACGTATTTATCCGGGCTTAATAATAATTAAACGGCGTAATTTAAACCCCCCCGCGCGTCCCAATTGGTGATTCCTCGATGTCGGCGGTAGTATTTCGATGCGGCGAAATACGTCCAGCACGTTTCTACCACCAGCTGTGTAAGCATATACACATATATGTAGTGGCCGATAAATGTGTAGGGCTTGCCGATCTCTCGGTCCCGTTTCAACGCATCCACGGAATTACCAGCCTGTTTACATAATTGATACACGCCCCACGGTAATTTGATGAAAAATAAATAGGCCGAGAGGGTGGACGTTGGAACGGTGCTGCTGGCGCGGAGGGTCGCGCAAAACCTGATTGAAACCACACGGGCAACGAGCAACGTCCATGACGAACCAGCGATGCTGCAGAATCATCACGGTGGGCAAGTTGGCGTGTTGAAAATTGGAAAAATATTCGAATCGACTACCCCCACGTGTTTACAAGAGTTTTAAGGGGTGGTGGGGGAAGGGCAGAGGGGTGTAGTGAATCGAACGCGTTTTACGAAACTCACGGCTCGCGAAATTATATCGTATTTGCCGTCGCTCGCACGTTAAACTGTGTAATTCACTGTGGATCCCACAACCTGGTCTCCCTCCATTCCTCCCCCCCCCCTCTGCTCAAGCATCAAGCGCGAGCTAATTAATAATTTCTGCTTCGAAGCGGAAACCCCACCACGATTTTGTTATGCTTCGGCACCTCATTGTCGCGGTGTTGCGTTAAATAGCATTTTTAATTGCCGTGAATGTTAAATAGAACGATGGTAAGAAAACAGGGTTGTGGGTATTTTACGCCTCGTTAAAAATGCCAGACAATGTTAATTTGAGTTGATTCTTAAAACGTATTCCATTTATCCGTGAGGAAAGGGACCTTAGCGCAGAGGCTAACTTTTCAGGACGGGCGTTCGAAGAGCGTTCGGATTAACACGGTTGGTTAGTGGGAGTTGTAGCCTCTGAAATCCAGCCCCTCCACTCACGACTGCACCTTCGGCGCGCGCGCGCTGTGTTCGTGTGCCGAGCGAGCTTCGGGCTCCTTCGGCTCCCCACTTCTTCGTTTCTCCCGGTACGCTCCCGTTCGGACATCTACGGCGGTCCCGACGGCACCCGAAGTCCCCTCGGGGCCACGCGGACGGAGCGGAAAGATGCGGTCGGTAAGGTAGAGCGGCCGGATTCCTCGGCTGCGACGCGCGCATCGAGATAACCGGATTCACCGCCTTCACTCAGCACCGTAATTGACAATTACGAATTTTTTTACGCAGATGGAAAGTTTATTTTTGTTTATTATGAAAGAGAGCGGGTCGAAGACCTATCGGTAGCCCCGAAAAATCTGAAAAACGGATTTTTCGCCCAGGGTCCCTTTCCTTGCGGAACGTCACATATGAGGCAGACGATTGAATTTATCAAATCCTGATCGAAAAATAACAACAGAAAAAAAAAACGTTCGAATACAGCCGCTCGATGATTTCAACGTTTTTTTATATGTATACATACATATATCTCAAGCCGCATCTTTTATACCGCGTCCCAACCGATCGGGAGGGCTCAATTCTCGAGTGTCACTTACCATACATCCACCGCGGCAAAGCGACAAGTGCAAAAGCAGCTCCTACTTATGCAACGCGACAAGAGAGACTCCGGGAGTCCTTCAACCCCTCGATTGGCGATGGCACCGCAAAAGTGCGATTTATCGATCGTCGCTTCAACCCCCCCGCTTCTTCTTCTTTTCCTCCTTCTCATAACACACCAACATCTGTTCGCCCCGAGCCATATAAACCCAAACCTTCAAACTTCTCTCCTAATTTTTATTTTACATTTTTTTCTTCAAACTTTGCGTCACGTGCCTCGCTGCTCGTATTTTTTTTTTTGCCGAGTTGCCGGAGGACACTGACGCGGAATCGTTATTCCGGTTATCCGTTTTATAAAGGCATCACCGATATCGAGATTAGACGTGAGAGGCACGTGCGTTTCATCGATCGGGCTTGATGCGCTTCTTACTCATCCGACGGTTCCAAACTCAAAGCACCCTCCCGTAAAAACTTTCAAAGTTGTTGCTGTCTTTTTTCTTTCTATTTATTTATTACGAAAACTCCGATAAAACGTGGGACTTGGTGACGGTAAGAGTTACCGAAGGTGTTACGGGGTTGTACACGATATATATAACAGGGATGAAACTCCGTCCCGGACGATTTGCGGTGACGCCAGTCACTCGCAAGGCTCGGCGCGTGTGCTCGAGGTAATGCCGGGGGGATTTACACGGGCTGTAAACTACTCGCGAGCACGGGTGTAACTATAGTGAGAGGAGTATCAGGCGTCGGCCAGCCGATAATCCCCGGCCACTTTCGGCCCAGCTAGTATCACCCTCTCGTCTTGAATACGTATTACACACGGCTCACAGCCGTGTAAACTGGTGTGTTCACTCGGTTTACTTGCTTCTTCGTTTTACGATTTCGGGATGACGACGAGCTGTTTTATTTGACGCAGGTTCCGCCCATCGTTCGTTGCTGCAATGATTTTGGGGTCGTGTTATAATCGCCTCTTACACACCTAAATAGCTGCTGTGTAGGCTGTGTAGGCTTGAACCTAGGGCGGCAGATTTTACGGGCGGCACATTTGGGGACCGATTTTTTTTTTTCGTTTCAGGTGTTTAGGAATTGACGAGGTAAGGGAGGCAAAAATTTAACAGTCTGTACTTGGGAAGTGTGTAAATTTGCCACTGAACCTAACTTAATCTACCGGCACTTGTCGCAGATACAGTCGATGGCATATTGTGGATCTAGGACGGAAAGAAGGCGATTTCTGAGGTGTGTAGAGCTGCTAGCTTGAAACTAATCACTTTACGTCCTCGATGCACACGATACTTTTTGTCCAACCTTCCCTTGAAAACGCTAGTTTCATGCCTTTGAAGCTCTCGACTGAAATAGGTCACTTTGCGCCCGCTTTGCAGGCCTGAAATGACGCTCTTTCAAGGGGAGTCATTTAATCGGTTAATAATGAAGTTTTTCAACCTTGCACGACATTTGGTCATTCAAATCGATATATCTCAATAATTTTCAGTGACTATGTTCACCATTGATGCTGCACCTAAAACACAATTATTATTATTAACAATTGAATAGCTAGAAAAATTCTCAAAACAAACAATACTCATCTCATTCCTTTTGATTCAATTTTTTTTTTCATGAATTCCTCATAAATAGAATAGTGCGAATCGGTGGTCTTGCCCTCTAAACAAAAAACCCTGCAAGACAAACCAACTATTCAATGCTACAATAATAGCAGCTTATAGTTAATCACTAAAAAAGCTACATAACAAAAAAAAATGAATTTCTTTAAAGAACACAAAAATGAGAATTAGGTGCAACGTTTAATCTAGCTTCATTGAAACATTTTAAAACGATAACGAGTTTATTTTGAGTGTTTCTGTGTGGTCACTAAAGTTGTGATTTTGCCACCTCGCACCGAAGAAAGAACCGGTTGCAAATGATCATATTTAACACCTAGTTGTATCACATTTCACATTATTCTCCTCGGATCCTTTTTTTTTTTCGGTGCTAGCCACAGTGTGCATGGACACTGCATACTCGCCAGTGAGATTTCCGGAGGTGGGGAGATGATTCTACTTCAACGCTAACCCGTTAAAGTGGTTTAACTTTGAAATTTCCGTGTCGCCATCGCGGCTGCGCTCTCGTGCGGACACACACGCCCGCGCGCTTCCGTACGAATTTAGCCACTAAACTGTCGAAAAGTTACGCGATAATATAATGTTCCGTGCACACATCGGACGTACGATGTGTGCACGGCAAGCCAACCGGCTACGGTGTTAATGGAGAACAAAATGATTGATGCTGTTCTTGCGGAATATAGGAAATTCTGATTATACCGAGAGCGGATTATCAGCGAGACGGACTCTCTCTCTGGCTTCCTTGATTCATGAAAATTTATCGTTCGCGATGAAGTCGCTTCGCGATTATATAAATTGCAAATTATCACATTGTTTTCGTAGTTCAAGATTGATTGTCGCTATTTGCTTCGTGTATCGCTCGCTTGAAACAATTTGTAACGCGATGAGGAACATTTTTGCTCGAATGGGAAAATGATCGATGGCCTGACAACCGAGAAGTATGCATTGCACAATGTAACCGGGTTGGAGTAGCTTGCAAACAATTTATCTGGCGGACCCATCGTGAATTTTTTAGTGTGAAATAAAATTCCGTTTTTTCTTTGCAAATAAATTTTTTTTATCATCTTTTCACTTTTTTTCAAATTAATTATTTACGGTTCGGAATTATTCATTTTGATTCGATTTGAGAATGAAAAAAAGTAAAGTATTCTTTTTGTGTTGGTACATTAAGGTGGGTGACCTCGTATTAGGTTTCGCGAAACCAATATGACGGCTTGAAAAATTGAAAATAATTTATTTTCAAGCAGCCACGTTAGTTACGCCATTTTGTTTTTTTGGGGATTAAAAATAAATGTCCAAGAAAGTACGCATCTTTATGATGAAGGAAGCATGTATACATTTTTTTACTCCCGTTGATATCTTAGCTGTGATAAATCAAAACTAAAACCCAACAAACATTCCACGTTATTAAAAGGCAAAAAATTAAAAATTTCCGAAGGCACGTGTTAATATTGCGATAGGTCGGGGAAACTTTGCAAACATCTTAAAATATTCATTCGGAACCTATCTAGATGGCGTCTCGGTCGAAATTCTATCGCCATCGTCCGAATTACAAAAAAAATAAAAACAAGAAAAACTTGAATTGAAAAAAAAAGAAAAAAAACAACTAAATGCACACAAGAAGTTGCAACGGTCTTCTATTTTCATTCAGGTACGTGCCTGGCCGTGCCAGAGCGCTTCGTGCAATAAATATGAGAGAAGGAAAATGAATGGTAAGGGAAAATGTAAAAGTAGAAAAAAAAAATACATAAAATAAAAAATAAAAAAAAATAGGAGTAAGAAGAGTGAGACAGATGCAACATGTTTCCGGCTCACGTAGTGTAGATTCGAATGCGTCGCGATGCACAAGATCCGTGAGAGAGAAGAACGACGACGACGAGGACTGCGACAAGGACGACGACGATGAGGCAGAGCACCTACAGAAACATAGTCGTTGCAGTCTGAAACGCTGCGAACGCGTCATGCGCTCGAATTTTTCCACCCGACTGTACGGACAAGGACAGGGATACCATTCGACGGCTTCTCTCTCTCCAAGGTCCATATCTATGTTTCGTTGGGGGCTGCTCGACGGGGGTGGGCCGTCGTGGAGGGCATAAAGCGAGGCGGTGAGGTCGGAGAAACGTCAGTGAGGGTCGCGGAGCCCGTGGAGAACGTTGGCCCTGTTCGCGGCATGGTCCTCTTTAACACCGGTCCACGTGGCCGCGATACTTCACTTTGACTGTCACATAACTTAACTCTTCGTTATCGGTTTATCGAACAAAATATCGGTTTATCCAACAAAATATCGGTTTATCGAACAAAATATCGGTTTATCGAACGAAATATCGGTTTATCGAACAAAAATTCTCGAAAACAAAAAAAAAATCGAGGAATTAATTTTGTTGAACTGTTATAAATTCGAGCAATTAATTTGTTGAGCCGTTAGGATCAATAATTAGGATCGTTAAAAAAAAATCGAAGACAAAATTTAATCGCATTTCATTTTTTTTTCAATCTGTGAACGAAAAATGTTAATTACAATGACTCATTAATTTCATTTCCAAAAAAAAAATCCATTTCATCGAAATATCGAGGACACGTGTTTAATATATTTATGATCTTACTACTATATTTATGATATCTACGACGAGAGTGAGAGAAAAGTGTTGCCGAAAAAAAATAAAACTTTTCCACCGATTGCGATGGTTCATCGAGATCGACTGAGAAATTTTTATCTCACGAGAAATCGTGATAGTGACGACAATGATCAATGTGACGCGGCCAATGAGCGACCAGGAGTCGATGAAAACGAGTATCGCAGCTTCTTCGTCAATGGAACAATCTTTGATCCTGTGAAAATGATGGATTTCGATGAAAAGAAGAAAGAAGAAAAATAAACAAACAAACAAACAAACGAACAAAAGTGAGAAAACTTACAACGTAATTATTTTAAACATATTGGACCGATGTAGAACGTCAACGACAACGAATTGTTGAAATCGAAGATCGTTTGGATTTTTTTTTGTGTGATCGACGATCTGTTGAACGTAAAAAAAAAAACAAAAAAAAAACATCAGTAATGTCTTGCGATAAAGCGTCACGAAGACTTAGATGTCTTTTCGTTAAAGCGAAACGTTTGGGTCTGACCGAGGAGGAAGTGGCCGATCTTGCGATCGTGAAAAAAATCGTGCCGATTAAATCGACGAGCACCGCGTGGTACTTCCTCGTGGCCGCGATCGCTCTTCTCGGTGGATTCGTCGTACTCGCCGCACTGTGCTCACCCTGTATAACAACGAAAAATTCCAATCAGGACATTCACACGAGAATCTGATGATGATGGCTTAAAAAATGGCTTTGCGAATTCGCACGTGCAAGATGATTTTTTCGTCGATAAAATGTTCGAGGTAAATATAGTATATGGTCCATTCCATACTCGAAAATTTGTGAACGAATTTTTAGAACGTTGTCCTTGATGACATATATGCACGTGCATTTTTTTTAGAATTTTTCGTACATTATTTTGGCTACAATTATATGGGACATTCCGTGACATTTTCTTTTTTTCGTTTTTTTTTTTTTGTTGAACTAAATTTTTTAGTGTTGCATGGTGGAGTAGAATTTACATTCACAGTGTAGTTCAACGTGAAATCGTCTTAGCTTTCCGAAGAAGAATCGTATTTTTTTTTATTTTGGACTTACAAAAAGCTTGTTTTTTACTTTTTTAAATTTTTTATCTTTTATTTTTAAAAATTGAAAAATAATTCGTATTATTGTTTCTGTAACTTAATTTCACAGTCACGAAAATCCTTCGAAAATCACTGTGAAATTCCAATAGAAACGAATAATAAAATTCATTTGACAATGAAAATAAATGAATTAAGGTTTTCAGTCAAGTTTCTTTTTTTTTTTTAATAATTATTGAACGAGTTACCCCAGTGTACCAGTCTGGGATTAAAATAAATACCGCCATTGTAGCGTAAAGCAGGATTAACCATTGCAATATTCCTAGTCATGACAAACAACGTAAAATAAAAATCCTCCTTCCTCTCATCATGCATAAAAATATTTTTCCTAAACACCCTTCTTACATCATTAAATCCAATAACCCCACACAACCCCCATCACACCTGCCCCAGGCTGAGCCTACCGACACGTACAATGACCAACGACCTCACGATCCAACAAAAACTGCCAATCAGCCCCTCCATTCCCACCCAGACACATCTACAATCAACAAAAGTTGAAAACTCCTAAACATAAAAATAAAAAAACAAGTAGTATAGCTCGGTGTGCGGTCGGACGCCTCGGTGATTGCACGGTAAAACGTTGCATCGTGTGGTGATTGCAACCCAGCGATGAATCCTAGGAGAGACCCGGAGAATCGTATTGTTCGACCCTTTCCCCTCGACCCTTCTTCTCACGGTAAACAACGAATTAGGGATCACGTACTGCTGATTCTTCGTCGTTAAGGTTTTCGAAGAAAAACATCGAGGAGTCTGATTCGCAGCACAGACAGACGGTGGAGAACGGACGTTAGAAATTCGAATCGACGAAGGCTATGAGGCTAACTAAGCCTTTTCGAAATTCTCGGTTAGAGTCTAGACGCTCCAACCCCTTCGTCCCTCTCCTTCCCTTCTTGGTTCGACATCGGTACCCACACATGGCCGCACTTGGCTCACACCCCCCTCCCCTCCCTCTCACCATCATCAACCCCTTTCCCACCCCTCCTCGGTCTCTCGCAATCTCTCAACTGCGAGTTTGCGACATTTCGAGCCACGGGGGACGACCGTGGGCTCTCGGTTCGTTAGACCTCACAGAAGGTAATGACGCGTTCCTGTCGGGCTGAAACAGCCAGTACCGCCAGTGAACTCGTCGAACCTCACCGGTGAGTTTGCGCGCTTCACCTTCGACCCCCCCCTCGCTGCTCCATTGCCACCCAATGCCTTCTCCAACCCTCCCCCGTCCTACCCCTACGTTTACCCAACTACCCTTCGTACTCGTAGCCTCTGTAGTAAATTAAATCACGAGAGTACACACAGAACAGAGAGATAGAGCGAGAGAGAGAGAGAGAGTGGTTACACTGCCAAAAGCATTGAGTGAAAAGTGTCGAATAATTTTTGAGGGGGTAAAAAAGTAGGAGACTTTAGTGGGCTAGGCAGGCACATGGATAGGATTATGTAGTTGACCTGAAGTAGATTTTGACATTGACGAAGGATGTAATCTCAGCAAAAGGGTTTATGGAATTTTTGATATTTTTAGATTTTTTCGTTAAATATTTTTGGTAGTGTTTTTTATAATTTTGGTGAATGGAAGTAATTGAGAGATGGATTCTAGTTTTTTTTTTGTGATTTTTTGTATGGATAGTTTAGAAATTGAAGGAGGGTGGGCATTCTACGGCTTTGTAATCGTGTTTTGTATTTTTGCTTCCAGTGACAAACGGCCGATGGACCAGTGTCAACGACTGGAACTGCGGTTTATCGAAAACAACGAGTGGATGATTCTGATGACTGTCTACGAGATATATCGACAACTCGTGCATAGTTTCGTATAGTTTCGCAAAAAAAGAAAAAGGAATCAAAAGTGTTGATATGTATAACTCGTGAAAAATGAGTTTCTTCGAATTTTTATTAAAATTGCTATGAATATGATAAACTCCGATGCGAATTAAATTTTGATTCGTGTTACAACCCCTCATAAATTGCAGCGAGTCTGCAAAGTTGTAAGTAAAATAACAGCAAACTGTGATGGTAATCGAAAACGTGGTACAGATATGATTGTCAATCGACTATGTCAATTTATATTACGTCGGAAAATATTTACCAATCGTAAATTAACCGACGCGTTAATTTAACTTCTGTGCGAGGCACGGAGCGTTAATGATTTAATTTAACTTTTGCATTACGACGAGTCAAAGTAGAAAGCAAACAAGGAGAGAGAAAAAGAGAGAGAGAGAGAAAGAAAGAGCAAAACACGTCCACTCGTGCTGAACATTGGGCATTCGAGCTCGACACCTAGCAGCTGGAGCAGAGCAGTATTGGAGACCGGGGCCAGAAGTAACAGTGGTAGGTTGTAACAGTGCTATATCTCTCGAAATAAGGAAGTGAGATCCATGATTCAAGTTCGAGAACGTTCGTTGAACAACTTTGGGCACGTGCCTCATCGCCAGCCGCGTCTACGTCGACACTGTCTTTGATTACAATAACGTTTCGTTAAAAAAGGCTATATAATTGTGGATCGTTCATGAATTACTTTTTCGACTGCACTCAATATTTCACGTTTTATTCTTCCGATTATTTCACATTTCCAATTGTCATCTATCCACAGACTGGTTTCACATAGATTTGGCGATATACTTACGTGTTTGTTTATATCTATTTTTTTTGCAAACTTCCAAATAAAATATTTGAGGGTGAAAAGTAACGCTTGTTTGGGGCAAGATGTGTATTTTACATAGCCAGTTGTGACGGTTGAAACATGCCGCAAGAAGCTGGAGAATGTACCGAGTGGATCGCAAGCTATTCAGGATCATTAGGAAATGTTACAACTGTGACAACTGACCCCGGTCTGCTCTAGTAAAGAGGGTACAGAAATTTGTCTAACGAGTTTCGGGTGAACTGAAGTTTGAAAAGCTGCCGAAGGTCGGGAAAGTTTTGGGGAACCAAGTGAGGCAATGAACGCCGTACATTATGGAACCCCAATCGCCATCAGCTGCACCCAGGGGGTGGGTGGGGGTGAGCAAACACGTAATCCACGAAAAATCGCAACTGAAAATGGTGTTGGAACTCCGGGACAATTGTAAATTGTCCGTTGCTTCCACAAGCTTCTCGCTACTTAACTAATGAGCCGTGAAACTTTGCGGATAAACTATATACCATGCGTATTAAAGGATTTACCATCTTCGTCTTTTCACCCTTTCGTTCTCCGTCTTGCCGACGTTCTGGCCACTCGAGGACCGATACAAGCCGCCAACGATTCTCGTTGCTGCACTTAAGCAAATTGGCGAGTCGAGATCGAAAAACAATGGGTTGGTGCGGGAACCAAAAACGGAGGAGTAAAGCAAGTGTAATAAAGTGAGCGCATGAGCTCGATGCTGTAGCGATGCTTGTTGGCGCCTTCCGGAAGTTGCTGATCCGCCAAGTGTGAGCTCAACACCCGAACTAAACTCGAGCCAGCCCAAAACCGAATTATACCGCTCGAGAAAATCGGATTTCCATCGAACGATGAAACAAAACATCTTAGACAGTCCATAACAATTCGTACGATGGAAATTCTGACCCCAGACGATTTAGTTCATGAATTTTCTATTTTTTGTTGGCTTCCATTTGACCTTGAAAACACGTCTGATTTTTTTCAGCATTTTCCGATCACCCTACAAGCCTTAAAAAATTAGGAAACTACCCCCGAATAAGGAAAAGCTTACCTTTCGTCACAATTGAAACATTTTGTTGTGAAACAAACCGACAGCGTTCGTAAAATTTGAGATTCCATTAAATTTCGGCAAACATAAGAAAGAAAGCATAACAGAGTAACCATTAAATTATTCTACCTTGTATACCCAGCTAGCACCGTGTTTTACTCGGCTCCATCGATTTTTTTTTCTTGTTTTTTCTGATTTTATTTTTCCCACCAGTTTTACAGTCCGGCGGCACGGGTTTTCCCCGTTTTTCTAATTACTTCCCTCGTCAATCTCCTCCGCCCGAGAGAGCCCTCTCTCCCGCTCCCTCTCTCGCCCGATTGACAATTTCACACTTGACCGTGCCGGACCGAGTAATTAAGCTGCCAGAAAGGTTCCGCGAATTTCCGCATTTTCCCCCCATTGCCTCCCGACTCCCATTGACCCTCGTTTTCTCTTTTTCCTCGTGCCACAACGAACAAAAAAGAGCCCGTGCTACTCACCCACGCTTCCTTATTCCACGAGCTGCTTAGTACCCGGGAAGCCTCCCGGCGTATAATTTCTTCGAACACCGAAGCTTTTTCGCGAAATAATAAATTACCCACAGTGATTAATAAAACGACTTGGAAGGCGGAATAGCCGCCTGAATTAGTTGTTTTTTTTTTCTTTGCTTTTTTCTTCTGCTTTGCATAATTAGTGAGAAATGCTTTTGGGAAAAGATGAAGCGAAGCTTGGGAAAAAAGGAGAGATGAGGAAAGAAGCTAGAACCAGGCGGTGAAAGATTAATTGGTCCAGTCATTAATGAGAATGTGGTGTGGGCTGTAGCTGGAACTTTAAGGTCTTATATACGAGTTTTTTCCGATTTTCAAAGGTACTCTTCTGGACGCAGTTGAAAAAAAAATGTCGCATATATCGACAACATTCTTTTTACAGATCATTTATGCACATGGTTAAGTCTCTGTAAAAAAAAAAACGAAATCCATAAATATTGACAAATATTTTCAAGTCAAGCACAGAGCTTGCTCGGGCAAAGAAAGAAGGTCCTCTTTAGGTGCACGAAGCAGTTTACAGAGAATCAAACATGACACGCGCAACCGTGCTGAGATACCGGATGTTCGAACAAAACCGAGGTCCCGAAGTTGCCGGAATTTCCGCGACGGTAGTTTCTCGTCAGGGACAGCTTCGGTGAAACGTTGACGCGTGGCTGACACGTAATTACCTTGCCCGTGGCAATACGCGTACGTCGCGGGGACTGTTTTCGGTCGCGCACACATAAGTTGCTCGGAACGTGCTTTCAACCGGGCTAAGACGCGAGAATTCTCATCATCTTCAATCCTCCGGAGATTTTACGGGGAGTGCCGGTGACTACTTCCACATGGCCGCGGGAAGATACGGCAGAGTTGAGATTTATCGCCAGGCTCTTCCATGATCGATGTTCCGGTTGATTGAGTTGAACGTCCTACGCAATTTCTTCGACTGTGATTTTCAGCAGATTGAACTTGCCCTTTTTTATGCCTTTTTTATGATATATTTCGATTGATCATGCCACGAAAAAAAAAAATCAAATTTTTTAGGTAACTCAAACTTTTTAGGTGACTCAGCCCCCTTAAGAATTTTCGGTCAGAGATGCGGCCACAGAAGATTAAAATCAACAATCACGTAGAGATTTCCTAGTTAATAAGCATTTGGGAGACCATTTCCAATGCGTCACTCAACCGAAAACAATCTTTCGGCTTTACATTGATGTTAACCATGACAATGTGGTTCCTCCGCTAAAGCTACCACAGAAGCCTATTCACTAACCCAACCATCCCCCAAAATGCAACAAATCCAGATAATCAACATACCAAAAACCCTAAAACTAAGAAAAAAAAGTAAATGATATTCAAATACATGCCAATTGAACGTATCTAAATAGGTCCGCCCCAATCCGCACGTCCATCTGTTTATCCGTCCCCCCGATTCGTTCAGCGATTCTGGCACCGCTTGTGCAAGCGCGATCAGATAGGCGGAAATAACCGCCTCCTACTATTTAGACCCAAAGAGAGATACGGAAATTTGACACGCGACAGCTTCGGTAATTCGTGAGTTAGTTGGTGTATCTACCAGGTTGGCAACAATATTCACACATATATACATGCATACGTATAGTTAGCGACCGGCTAGCTATACTGCATATTGTATAGGAAAGGGCTTTGAGGATCTGTAGTGTGAGAACCGTAGAGCGACGCGTAGCCATAGCCTGGCCGAGGTATATGGGTGCGTGTCCGACATGGGAATTGATTCGCAGCCAGACGACGCCGCAAGCGGGCAATGAGCAACAATGTAGCCGGCATTGTCTGTGCACCTCGTAACACAACATCGACCGTGTGTGTGTGTGTGAGTGTTGCACGTTGGCGGCGTGACGTTTCAGAGGTTTCGGTGGGAACGCGCTGAGTATGGACAAACTCCATACAATTCCCCAGTTGAAACGGATATCCCAACCCAGCCGCCACCATTGGCCGTTTTGGAGCTTGGGAAATCTCACGGCAAAATGGGGCACTATGTGCGTATGTACATACATATATATGAGAGAGCGTCGAAGCTGTGCGCAGCTTTCATAGGCTAGTGGTAAGCCTCCCGCACGATAATACGTGCAGACGGTTGGAAATTATCCCCCGTGTCGGCTAGGATTCCAGATATCAAGCCTTTCCCTCGGTCCGTTGGAACTGGAGACGAAATGCGAATCAGGCTAATGGCAGATATATCTGTTATCGGCACGAGTAGAAGGCGGCGGGGACGTGGAACGGAAAATCTGATGTGGTGAGGGAAGTGAGGGACGTGAAGCTGTAGGCAGTCAGTTAGTCTGTAGGGCTTTGGGAAATAGGGTTCCTGGAAGTGTCGCTGTTAGGTTTTAGATGATAATGACTATAGTGGAGTGAAAGACCCAGAGACATAGATTCTAGGAGAACAAACGTGATTCCCTCTATAGGAAGTGATCCTTAGGAAAGTGCTTGAGATGAACGATTGGCTTCTTTATAGCTGTTATTATGTTAACAAAGACATTGTGAACACTCAAACTCTTGAGACAATTATCCGGAACTCTGGAAACAAGTATGTTAACAGATTCTTTTCATAATTAGACACATGATACTAGAGGACAGGATAGAGTAGGAACAAAGGCGGCAGTACAGCTAGAAGAGGTTGGAACGGACAAGAGCCATGCGTAACTTTGGCAACGAGCTTTCCACAGATCAACTACAGCTGCGCGGTAAATATAGCTGTGAGAAGGCAGTCGGGCTTTCCTGCGAATAAAACTCGCGGTTTGCAATGTGGATGTAGAGTTTCCCGGTCGAAAAGGATGACCAGGAAGGGTGAAAGGGTGACTGAGAGGATTACAACTACAGAACCCTGGTATCGAAGGGGCCGGTGGGGAGGGGCTTGCACATCCATGCGGCGAAGCCAACACTTTATCCATTAATGAAGTACCTCCATCAATCAACCCTATCTGCATGGACCCCGCGGTCTGCGTTTTCCGCTCGGGCCGAACCCGGCAAACGTTTTCCGCAGGGATTGTCCGCAACTGGAACTGTGATTCCAGGATTGGATTAAGCTTCCCGACTGGGAACGTCATAGACGCCTGTTTAGTCACTATTAGACTGGTACGTTGAGACGTTGAAGCCTGAAGACGTTCCAGCCGCTTCTAGGCAAGGTACTTCAGGTGTATGAAAAGGATTCCTTAACTTCCTGAAGTTGCCAGAAGCCAACGTCTCAGGAATCCTGGAACTTAGGAATCCTAAAGGCTTACACTAATGGCGAACCTATCAGTTGACATCAGACCGACAGCCTGACGCCTTCCTTTAAAAAATTGCGGGAAAAACATGACAATTTAGCATGCGTTTGATGATCCAATCTTTTTTTTCCCAAGCACATTCAGAAGTCCCTCCCTAGTGGCTCTCATAAATCCTCAGGTGCTCTCTCTCTCATTCCTGAGCACTTTTTACCACAGGACCCGCAACCGGTGAACCAGGAATGTGCTTCAATGATACGAGGATCACGCCACGGTTATTCAGCTTTCGTTCAGTCTCATTCACTGCAAAACCGTGACCCCCCCCTCCCCCCTTTACGTAACGTATTTTCCATTTTCCAATCCGGAGTTTGTATTCGAGCGCGATAATAATGCTATATTGCGGTTGGAAGCAACGTCGGTTGGCCCAGGCCGTTTGTCGAAAATCCCCCCCGGCAAATCCTGGAGAGGCTTCCCCGCAGCGATACCGGATTTTAATCTACGCTGCCGATCGTTTTTGCGGTTCCCCCCCCCCCTCTCGATTTTCACCAAGCGGTCACCGGGGAGATAGTGTGCCTTGCCTGCCTGCCCCTCTCTTCGCCTCCTCCCCCCCCACCGCTTTTCTGTCCACCGATTGTGATACAATTCTCTACCGCATCGGGCCCCTTTGGTCATACATGATCCGGCTTTCGTTGGGTGATGATGGATTTATAGTTGTTACGATTGTTTCAACCTCGTTATCGCTTTGCGGCTTTATTCGATAACTCGTATACTACATATATATATATATGTGTGTGTGTGTGTGTGTGTGAATATAGAATTTCAACGATTTCTGTGACTTCGACGTTGAACGGTCCGCGCTCGGAGCGATGTTGTTCAATTTGAGAGAGCTATAGGACGTCAACTAAACCGAGTCGTGGAGAATCGGTATTGATCACCTATCAGTGACTGCTCGCTTATTGTTAGTACAAAATGGGATCCGAATCTGCACTTGGAAATCAGGTTTGAAACTGATTCGAATTGAATATTTTCCTGGACTTTCAGCATTTTTTTATTTGCACCTAAGGCGCGTGCGCGAAGCGATTGAAGTGCAGAAATCTGCAATGCCGATAGAAGTCTGGGAAAGAAAGAGTTAAAACTTAAGGAATGGTGATAGGAGTCCCGACTGTGCGTTAATGGGAAAGGGATGAGAAAAGGCCAGCAGATGATAAAATCGTGGATGTTGGATTGAAGAGCCAATCACTGGGCAAACAGCCCTTTGGGTTTGAGGTCATCTCGATCACTCGTTCAGCTTCCACCGACCGCACTACTCCATCGATGCAACCCTTCATCAGTGCCACTCGTTTAATATTGCCTGGCCTATTCGGTTTTTATTCTGTCGGTTTTTATTCTTTCGTCATTCTGGACCTCTAACTCTTTCTGGTCACCCGATCCCGACCCCATTCGTTACTACGTCGTGAACATTTGTTGTATTTTTTTCCAGACAGTTCGGCGTTGCCCATAATCCTCCAAAATGCCTCGTAGTTAACGTCAAGAGGTTGGTAAAGAACCCTGAAGAATTGACCATGTGATTATCTCTTCTGCTCTGCCTCTGATCTTTATACTTGGCATAAATAGAATCATCGCGATAAATTACATTCTTTTTTTTTCATTCGTTGTACAAACATTTGTCCTATCAAACGTATGCTACGAAAATATTTAAATCCAAAATTCAAAGAGAATATTCCTTCTTTCGAAAATAAAAAAATGTTCTATGGGGATTCTGATGTTGAGGGAAGAAAGACAAAATTGTTGTTCTTCCCTCAGAAAGACAGATCGATATTCATCCCTAGAACATGGATAAACTAGTATTGCCTGGTAATTCAATTATTTCAATCCTATGAAATATAAAATCAATCCTATGAAATATAAAATATAAAAATAATGATAACTAGCTGAGACACCGAAAAGCTCATCTGTTGGATCATTAATTGTCCTCTCAGAGGCTCTATTGATTATTCGCTCCAGATGTCTTCTTCCAAGCCTACAAACTTAACTACACTATCATTCAACTATCGAAGCAGTATAAACAAATAACCACGGGCTAAATAATGCATACAACGTCGTGTCCACCATTTATTTTCTCAACATACAAAAAATAAAACCTTTATCGGAAGATAAACAAAAATGACAAATTTCCAAAAACACCGACTTGGGTCTCCGGTGGTTTTATCGGAAATACATTGAAGACGTTTCAAGTGGGAAGAGTAGGGTTCTTTTCCTGAGCCTAGAACTAAATCACGGTTAATAACCATTCAAGGAACCCTAAGCCTTGCATACGAGGAACCGTGAAACGATTCATTCGTTATACACCCACGCAACCAGGCCCCCAGCCATGGAGTGTACGTGTTGAACGTGAAAGTGGGGAAGCTGCGACAGAAGCTGGGGGAACCACTCTCGAAGCTGCAGCTGCTTCCCCATAAGCGCACTCCATGGAGAAGCTATAACAGCCGACGCTCGCAGCTAATGTATATAATAATAACACGTCTCCGAACGTGTACATTTCCGGAGGCTTCAATCGCCATCCTGTGATGTGCAAAGGCTCGCTGTGAGCTGGCTGCACGTAGCCTCGACGTGGCTGCGAATGTTGTGTCACCGCCTTGGAACGAGGGAATGGGGTCGTTTGGGCCGGAGAGCTGGGGCGTGAAACGAGTATTAGTCCACCCTATTACTCTCGCCACTTGCGATAGGCGAGTGACTGCATGCACCTAGTCATATAAGTATCATTAGTACTGCTCCTTGCGTATACAGAGGGGGTTCCTGAAAAATAACTAATAATCTAAATACCTAAGAAATTGGAAAGTTCGAGGAATTGCTGATATGATGTGATTTTCGAAGGTGTCAGCAATCGAGGAAACCTTCGAAAATCACATCATCTCAGCAATTAGTCGAACTTTACAATTTTTTAGGTGCTTGTTTACATTATAATTAATTTTAACTACAGTCATTCTATGTGTCATCGGATTTTGTGTATCTATAGTCAATGTTAAAGTTAGAAAATGATTTTTTTTTTAACCAATAGGAATATTTTTGATAAACGGTACTAGCATTAAGGGGGGAGTGACGTTTTAATTTCGATTAAAAAAAATACGTGTCTTCGATAATTTTTTTCGACAACACAGTTAGTTTATATTAATTTCTAAAATTACTACATAATGAAGTAACATTTGAAGAATAATCCATAAAATTTTCATCGATTATTATGAAGAAATGTGTTTATTAAAAAAGAAAGATGATGATGATGATGTGAAACGTAAATAGATTCGCCATTGGCGATGAAACTTTTTATTTTTTTTTTCAACGCGTATCGATGTACGAAAAATTTTACGAAGTCGCGATTTTCGCACCGTGGCGAATACAGCGTTTCGAAATGGCTTATGCATGACTATAGCGGGTAACTACGTGGGGTGAATGAAGAAGGGTTGGAGGCGATTCACCCCCGCCAACCCTCCTTCGACAGTACATTCTTCACGCTTCGCGAATTTCCACTAGCGAGATTTCGGGCGTTTCGACAGAGAGTGACGGAACAAAATTTCAGGGCTGATGGAAGGGTGGGTAAGGGGGAGGGGGGTGGGTCTAACGGGGACAGTCACATCCCCCTCGTTACTGGTAACTGCACGAAATGCTGGTAAATGGTTCTGGGGCTGCAGCTTCGTCGCTGCTGGTTGCATTACCAACGCCTAGGTTATAAATATATATATACATATATTTTGATATATACATAGTTCCCACATGTATCAATATACATATAGTTATAAATAGTCCGAGCATATGTGTATGATAGGCACGTAAATACGTATGTGTACGTTAGTTTGTACACGCGGTGGCACACGAGTGAAACGAAACGGGCGAAGGGGTTGAAAAACAGATAGGGTTGGGGTTGGGCCGGGGAGGGGGAGGGTAACAGCTCGCCTAAATTCCATCTAAATTCAAAACAGGAGTGAAATTGCCATCAGCAAGCATGGGCCAACGCTCACGTAAACCGGCAATCCGAACCTGCTGCTGGCAGCTGACACTCACGATTAATTTTATATATATATAGATTTTTTTCTCCTGCGCCCGATTTATTCACGTGTTTTCGTTAAGGGGGATGGTTACGACGGATGTTTCGAAAAATTGATTTTTTAATATTTTTTTTCATTTTTGCTTGAACGCTGATTTGATAATGTAAGAATAAGTTGGCATTCGATTCATATCGAAGAAAGAACTAAAAAGATATTACTAGTGGATGAATCAACCTAGGTATTGATCGAAGGAATAGCGGAAATTTTAATTTTTGACAAAATAGCAGCTCCAATGATAAAAAAAATTTTTATTTTCGACCAACATTATTTCGTTGAATTGACCAAAAAAAAAATAAAAATAATTATCCAAAATCTTATTCCTTGGATCAATACCTAGATTTATCTATCCGCTAATAGAATCTTTTTAGTTTTTTTATTCCAGATAATCCAAACCGGAGATATTGTGCTTACCACTAGAAAAAATTTTTTTTTGGAGGACCTCCTGGAGATCGTCTGCAGGAGCAGTGTAAATCAATATTTTTGAAAAAGGAAACATGTCGATATGAAGTTGATAGCTACCACTAAATTTATTAATACTCCTTGTATTTGTTAAATAAAAATCCTTATCAGAAAAAATTCGTAAAAAAAACTGTTTTTTTTTGCCCTGCAACTGCATATAACCCCTTAAAGTCTGCGCAGTCTTTTTGTTCATTTTTTTAACGTTGTTATCTGTACTACGTCGTTGTATAATTTCTGACAACACTCTCTTAAGTGTCGATCCATAAGGGCTCAAGTGTAATATTATAATATTAATAGTTTTTCATAGTAATATTATAGTTTTTTCATTCTCTCTCTTCGTAGCTGACGTTCCAGAGTTGTCAATCAAAGAAATAATGCAACGCAAGAAGCAACGAAAAAAAAAAATAGAATAAAAACATAATAGTGAAGAATATTCACTTGGCACGGATGTCAAAATGATTAACGAAGGATGTGCCAAGTTAAGACGTTGGATTGTTATGGAATGAAAGTTTAGGAATACACAGAGCAGAACAAGATACTCAACCGTGGATATCTGTCGGTGAGTTCAACGACCATCTCTCTCTCTCTCTCTCTCTCTCTCTCTCTCTCTTTCAAGCTTAACTTTTGTGAAATTGTTTGTCTCCAGATGGCCCGAGAGTGACAAAGTTTCGTCTAAGGACCGCCGCGAGAGACTCCGCAGCTGCATGGGATCAAAATCCGATAGCCTTCACGTTTTTTTTTGACGTCTCATTGTTTTTGTTTTCCGTTTGTTTGCTTTTTCTTTTTTTTTTCGCGTCCACCGTTCTCTCCAGCCCGGCTGCCATCTTCCGTTATAACGAGCTTTCAAGCTCGAGAAATTTTTTCACCCGCGATTTCACAGCGGATAAGCCCCCTCGGGCACTCTCCAACCGGAAACCCGCTCAACCGTGATTCCATCCGCCAAGCTGACGCTGAAATTTACACCGAAAATTCCGGCAACTCACAGTCGCTGCATATTAACACGTTTGATCGTAATTTATGGAGCCTCGATGTGTATTATCGCCTTGAGGGGTCAGGCCATTCTGGGATTTTCGAAAAAACAATTTTTATTGGGGCTAGATTTATTGTTTGTACTCTTGAGAATATTTTGAGCGTTTAACCGTATGAAAATTCAAATCATTTTCGGAGTTGTAGCAATTTTGAGCGAGCGCAACACAATACGCCCGCATCTCGGGTACGCGCCCGCATTTCGCGGTTTTTTTCGCGTAACTACATTTTTCGAGTCGGCCGGACTCGTAACTCAAACAAATTTCTACCGATTCTGTTAGAATTTCGAGTGTATGTTTGAAATTTATATTTCCTGAGGGAGTACGTAGGGTTTTTTTTATTATATTGCATAGTTATTTTTTCATAAACAATTTTTTCATGGCACTTTATACTTATTTTTTTCAAAACTCCGCTATTTTGGCAAAAATCAATAAATAAAAAAAAAATCCTACGTACTCCCACAGCTATTCTCATATATCATCGAAGAACCTCGGTTTGACAATCATAATTCAAAAATTGCAGGAGCTGTTGCCTCGGCCGTCGAGCCTCCAGAAATAAAGGCGTTATCGAAAAAAAAATGCCGCACAGCCGACATTTTTATACGCATAGCTTCGATAAAAAAATTATTTTCCATAGTTCAATACTCGTATAATAAAAACCTTATTCCATCATTCCCAATTATTTCAATGTGAGAACGAAGGCAGACATAGGAGTGACTAAAGTGAAAAATACTGCTGACTGATATAAAACAACAGATGTCACAATGAATCACATTTTTTCGTTTTTTTTTTGTTTGGAGTTTTACTTTCAAAGCTTAAAAAGTTTTTTTTACGAAATTTTTCTCCAGTTTTTCTCGATTTCGTATTTTCCGTGGGAACCTAACCTAACATTAACTCCTTTGCGTCTGCCGATGAGGACTTAGCTGCCACTGTACCGCATTTGCCGTGGGCCCGGTGTGAAACTGCAGAAAACCCGTGTCGGTAAAGTCCGGCCCATAGAGGCTATAAAAGGTAAGCAATTTCTGGGAACTGAGCACCACTGAATTGAAATATGTACCGAGATGAAGTTAGCGTCATTGGGAGCTCGACCAATCAACTATGGAGGTGAAGTTAGCCCCATGAGGGATGGACCAATCAACAATGGAGACTACCAACTTATCGCTCACTTCACTTTGGTACCCATTCGAAGATTTTTACACGTTTCGGAGAACACTTTTCAATCACGATTTCCACGGATGCGCGCGCAGAAGTAACCTCACTTCGAAACAGAAATGGGCATTCATTCGATGTAAATGTATTTTAAATACTTTTCGAACCAAATGATAATGAATTTTACCAGATTTTTGAAATATTTTAATTGATTGTAAAATAATAATTTACATAATTTGGTTATAATTATTGAGCAAATGTGAAAATATTCATTTACGCATGATAATTAATCATAGTTATTTGTTTTGAAAAGTATTTAAAATACATTATCATTGAACGAATATCGGGATATTGGATTTATGAAATAAATCGACACAATCATGAAAAAAAATAATTATTTCTTACAACCATTCGTTGGCCTTTATTCCCTTAATTCATAATGTATACGTACAAACTACAATATACCGTGACATAATCTTTAATATTCATCTTTCTTTTTTTTTTTTTTTTTTTTTTGCCCTCGCGGACATTATAGAAACTCGAAAATAGAGTACCAAATCTAGATCGCGAGGTTTCCCGATTGTGATGAATTGTGTTGTATTTTTTATTATTTTTTTTTTTTTTTTCAGTAACTTGCGATCGAGAATCATTGTTGTCCATTGTAAAATCGCAGCGTTCGAGACTCGATCGAGTCGTCGAGAGGAAAAATAAAAGAAGAAGAAAAGAAAATCAATTGAGATAACAGTGACAAATGAAAAAACGGGGCCGCGAGGTATTTGTAATTGTGAATTCATCTCGAACTAGAGCAACACACAAATATAACGGTCTTTTTTTTTTTTTTACGAGGATCATTGTACTTGTTTTGCACGCGAGTCGAAGCAAAATTATATCGCAACACATAAACGACGATGAAAAATCAATTTTTTTTTTTTCTATCTTTCTTTCTTTTACAAAATTCGATGATCGCTTTCGTGTCGAGTCCACATTTTACGGAATTCTGCTCAAATTCATTCTTCTACATTCGTGTTAAATCGTTTTGCTGCCCTGGATCATCAACTTCGAATACAATTATTGATGAAGGACAAGGTAGAAAACTTACGAATCAAAAAAACAAAACAAAAAAAAGAAAACTAATTTCGCCGTGACGGAACCGCACAATTAAATATAAGAATCTACTGTACACGCGGTTCTCGATCGCCCAAAAACCTTTTTTTTTCTTCTTTCTTTTTTTTTTTTGTTCTCACGATATACACATAAATCCTATGCGAAATAAATGAAGGCGATGTTGTAGCGATGCCTACCTTCATCGAGATGAGTTTTCAGGAACCATGCTCTCTCTCTATATTTCTCTTTCTCGAGAGAGAGAGAGATACTAAAAATTGTTTGAAATATTTCGAATTGTCAACGTGCTGACTAGTCCAATGATGCTCTCTGCGCATTAAATGAATCGAAGGGGGAAAAGAGGGGCGAAGGAAAAAAAAGTCTATCTAGACTATAAAAAAAGAAAATCGATGAAAAATGTTTTGTCAACGATAAAAACGTTTTTTTTTTGTTTTTGTTTTTCCTATTTTTTTCGATTCCAATAATAGTCGAAGAAGCATCGTTGAATTTGTCCCTTTTTTTTCCAGTCAAAGTTCAAATTTGAAAAGACGAAAAAAAAAAAATTGTCGAGCTAAACGCGAATTTTTTTTTTTTTTTTTTTTTTTTCATTTTTTTTTTTAATCAAGGTGACGGCTTTCGGCGATTTTTTTTCGGTTCCGAGTGAATGATAACGGTTGTGAATGACCGATAGCTGATAAACTCCGTATAGATCGTTCGAAAAAAAAAGAAAAAAAAAATTCACGATAAGATAAAAATTCCAAATCAATCGATATAATCGGACCAAAAATTTTCCGAACTAATTGTCATCGGGATCGTCGTCGTCGTCCGATATATATTTTTTGGTGACCCTCTTTCTCTGTCCTCCTCCTCGTCCCTCGCTCTTACGTCCCTTCATCTTGAGCTTCATTCTCATGCTCGAATCAGCGTCCGAACCGTCCTCGCCCTCACCTGCGGAACCCGCAAATTCTGCTTCAATTATTGGGAGCGTCATGGAATCCGCGGCGCAACGCCTTAAATTCATAAACTCGAACGAATTGGATTTTAATTTACAAACCTCTTTCGTCACCGTCCGACGGATTGTTCATCTCCGCCTCGAGACGATCCCGGGCCTTCGTGAATACTCGCTGGAGTACTATCGAATCCTCGTGTATCATCGACGCTTCTTTGTTGTATATCTGAGCATTCTTGCACAACTGCATAAAATCCATCTCGAGCTCGTCGAAATCGACGTACTAAACAAATTTATTACACACATTAGAACCGTGTTTTAAATCAGTACATTATGTATTAAGATAAACACCATACGTTTTTTTTTGTTTCATGAATCGTGGTGTCCAGTAAAAAGTTCGTACGAAATTTGAGGACAATTTACAGGACATTTGTGGGTTGTGTTGGGGCATTTGTCGAAAGTTAAAGTAGACAAAATTTGTTTATAAATAGTATCTATTTATCTGATAGAAAATAAGCAACAGGAAAATACCATTTACTTCGAATGAAATCACTTTTAATGAAAATCAAGGTTTCGTTATCGCGAATAATGATTGAAATTTGATGAAAATATTTCACGCCTTTTTTTTGGCAACGAATATTTGACGCCTTTTTTGTACGAAGATCACACACTCATCGGAAAAAGTTTTTTCACGATTATCGATATTCGTTCAAACTGTTTACCACACAAGTTGTGAAAATGTAAATTAATTAGGGGTAAATAAATTAAATATGCAAGGAATAAAAAATTCAAGAACATTAAGTGAAATTCGAGGATGTTCCAGGACTTTTTTCAGGACAAGCAAAATTCAAGGACAGTTCAAGAACTTTCAGGACTTCGAGAACCACTGGACACCATGAAAAACGCTCATTTCATTGCCACATAAAGTGTCCCTAATTTTCACCAACAAAATCCTCCCGAAAAAATCACAAAAAAAAACCCCCCCAAAAAAAACTCGCAACAAAACCTCCCCAAAAAAAAACAATCCAAAAAATTCTCTCACCTTTCCCTCGTCGATTTTCTGCAAAAGTTTATTAATTTCCAACGGTTTCTTAATTATCTCATAATAATCCGGCAATTTTCTTCTCGACGGTAATTTCATGAAAGGTTTGCTGAGCAATCGATCGTTCGTGCCATCGGTATAATTAACCACGACCATCATGATCTTCTTCATGGCTCGTTTTATCTTCGGATCCACCGAATTTCCCCGTCGTTTTTTCGGCGTTGGTTCGTCCTCCTCCTCGCCCTTCTTCCTCCGTTTTCGCGTCTTCTTCTTCTTCTTGTCGTCCTCCTCCTCCTCCTCGTACTCGATGCCGTCGTCGTCGATGACCTTGAGCCACTCCTTTTCCGTTAGGCTGTCGGTATAATCGACCTCCTTGCGTTGTCTCGATCCCCTGCCCAAAAATCTATCGTCGTCCTCCTCGTAGCTCCAACGTTCGACCTCGTCGTCGTCCTTTACCAGCCAATCCGGCAGTTCAGCCTCCTCCAACAATCTCGGTTTTCTCTCGGATCCCAATTTAGCTTCCTCACGTCGCCTCTCCAAATCCATTTTGTTAAAAGCCTCGGCCTCGGCCTCCGATCTCGCAATCATGTGATTAACACCCTCATCGTCCGGCACTTCGTTCTCCTCCTCATCATCGGCATCGTCCTGATGCAAAATGCTTTGTAAAAATTGTTGTCTCTCCGAACCCGTTGATTTCTGATCGAACATACCCGCCTGAATGACTTTCTCGTCCATGTTCAATTTGTATCTGGCCGCGGCCAAAATTCTTTCCTCAACCGAATTAACCGTCATCAACCTCAAAACTCGAACCTCGTTCTTCTGTCCGATTCTGTGGGCTCTGTCCTGCGCTTGCAAATCCTGATGAGGATTCCAATCGGAATCGAATATAATAACCGTGTCAGCGGCTTGAAGATTCAAACCCAAACCACCGGCTCGAGTTGACAATAGAAACAAAAAATATTCCGATCCCGGATCGTTGAATTTTTTCAACAATTCGCCACGATCCTCGGCTTTGGTCGTGCCGTCCAATCGAAGATACATGAAACCTCGCCAACCCAGATAATCCTCCATTATCGTCATCAGTTGGGTCATTTGACAGAATAGCAATACACGATGATTCGTGGCTTTTAATTTTGGTAATATACGATCGAGCAGCTCGAATTTTCCGGATGCTCGGTACAAATCGGGTCCTGTTACGACACCAGTGCCTGTATTTCCTCCCACGTATTCGCAATATTTTTCCTCGATTGCTTGAAACATGAACGGATGATTGCACAATTTTCGCAATTGTACGATGGTGTTCATGAGAGCTTTGGTGCCGCCCTTGCCCTGTTTGCCCTTTTCCGAACCGTCCGTCAACAACACGCCCTTGCTCTGCATGTGTTTGTACAAAACTTTTTGCAACCCGGACATGTCGCACTTGATCGTGTATTCGACTTTGTCCGGCAATTGCGATTCCACTTCTTTCTTCAAACGTCGCAACAAGAATGGTCGTAAAACTTTGTGCAAACGACGAATGATCAGAATCGTTTCTTCCTCGTTCAGTTCGACCTTTTCGCCGGTAGTGGCGAACGGGGCGTTGAACCACTGTTCGAATGTGCTGCACGATTTGAATATCGAGGGAAGCAAAAAATTCAAAAGTGCCCAGAGTTCGGGCAGTTTGTTTTGCAATGGTGTGCCGGTTAGGAGGAGACGATGGGGCGCGAGATAATGCGTGTTAAGGACTTGCGTGAGTTTGCAATGATGATTTTTCATTCTGTGACCTTCGTCTATTATCATGTATTTCCATTGAAGTTTTGCAAGAACGCTTTTGTCCTTTATCACGTATTCGTAAGTTGTTAGAAGAACGTTGAATTTTGTCGCGCGCATTTGCAACTGTATGGCTCTTCGACCGGCTGGGGAACCTTTGTAGGATACCACGACCACGCTCGGTGCCCATTTGTCAAATTCCAACACCCAATTCGACAAGGTTCTGAAGTGAGAAACACATATATCGATTTACGAAATTGAAGTTATAGTGGAATAATACTTTTCTTTCTTTGTTAAAAAAAATCATTAAAGGGTCAATATGTGAAAAATTCTATTTCTATTTTTACTTAAAAAAATTCTTATCTTCTACAATTTCTAAGTTTTCAATTTTATCATTTATTTTTTTAAATTTCTTTGGCTCGAAGTTGCATTTTTGAAGAGCGATAATCGTGGTCCTTAATTTTTTTTTGTTAAAGTTTGATCAATCGAGGAAGAGAAACGGATGGACTGATCGATTTGAAATTTTACAGGGTTATGGTGGACACATTTGGATGAAAGAGCACCCACAAATATTTTTACTTCCGGCGATATTTGTAAAGTAGCGGTGGATTTTCTAAACAACCAGAAAAAGTCATATTTTTTTGTTTTTTTTCCAAGTGAATGCGAAGGGTAAATTTTTTTTTGTCGCCTCAACAATAACTGAGGCTTGCAGAGAGTTCATTTGAGTTTCGAAAACTGTCGCTGGATTTCCGGTACGGTTTTTGGTTCATGAGATATCGATGATCAATGGAAAAAATATGTTTTTTTTTTTCATTCAGCTGCTGATATCTCAGCGACAAATTGTCGTACACAAAAAAAAACAAATCAAGCAAATTATAGCTAAAGAATCATGCTAAGTAGCCCTGGTATTGATAGAGTCGAAAAAACAAATCTTTTGAGCTCAGGGACAACTTGAAAAAAAAGAAAATAAAAAAAAACATTCTTTCCGACATTTCATTTAATTGCGCCATATTAGAATAAATGTTATCATTATTTTTGGTTACTCACGAAAGAGGTACTATGATGAGGAAAGGACCGTTCACTTTCTTCTGTTCCATGAGATAAGTTACAAGAGCGATGGTCTGAATGGTTTTACCGAGACCCATCTCGTCCGCGAGTATTCCGTTGAGATTGTTGTTGAATAACGAAACCAGCCATTCGAGACCCTGAAAAACAATCGAGGGTAACCCAATGCATAAATATTCCGAGTTCTGTTGAGTCCTGTTCAGAATAATCATTTTATTTTCAAATAAAATTTATTTCCGATAAATCTATTTGATGTTTACAACCGAGTAAAATAATTCTGATTTATTATATCACAACGGATCATCGATCGTACAAAAATTTAATGGTACACAAGTTAAAATTACCAAAACCTAGCCAACTCTATTTTTTTATAACAATTTTATTTATTTATTCATTTATTATTGTATTCATTTATTTATTAATGAATTTTATATATTTATTTATTAATAAATTTTATTTATTTTATTTATTCATTTATTTAATTTTTTGTTCTTATTTTAACTCGTGAAAAAAATAATTCAAAGCACTTTACCTTTATCTGATATTCTTTGAGATTGCCGTTGACCATAATCGAGGCTTGTTCGGTGACGCTTTCGTGAACCGTATGAGCGATGCTGTAGTACGTCTGTTCCTCGGTCTTGTACTCGTCGTCCTCGACCTTGGCTTTGTGTAGCGGTTTCTTGTCCTTGTCCTCCTCAGTCTCACCGGCAGCCTTTTCCTTTTCCGCTAAAAAATCCAACAAAAAAATTCATTTAACCAAAAAAAAAAAACAATCTCAAATTTTACGATCTAATCGAAAAAATTTCATTGCTCTGTCTCGTGTGAATCAAACATTTATTTAAACCAGCGAATTATTATGGGAAAAATCTATTTGAAAAATTACCATTTGCCGCCTTTTCCTCGCTCTCTTCCTCCTCGTCCTCCTCGTCCTCCTCGCTGTCCGAGTCTATGGGTTCCCATCCCGGATGTGATTCGAGAAAAGCCGTGAGTTGGCTCATCAACGGTGCATCGTCGCCGGTCAGAGTCCTTCCGGTCGCAACTTCGATCACACCGACTCGTGAATCGTCCCCATTGGCTCCTTCCTCACCACCCTCGCCGTCCTGTATACGTTTCTTCTTCTGGCAACAAAAAAAAACAAATTCAATATCCCAAAAAAACCCACTCACAAAAAAACAAAAAAAAAAACAAAAAATAAACTCCCATAAAAAATCATTTCAAAGTCTGCCATTTTTTTTTCATTCACAAATGTTCACAAATTAAGTCTGTCGTAAAAAAAAAAACAAAACACAATTATCTCACCGATACCTTCTTCCTCTTCTGTTCCTCGACCTGTTTTCTCTTCTGTTCGATCTTGTGCTGTTTGACCATTTCCGTGAGATTACTTATGTACTCGTCGGTTTGAGACAGAAGGAAAGCCAAACGTTTGTCTTTTTTCTGATCTATGAGCTTTCTGTAGCCCTCCTCGTCCTCGGCCATCAAACGTCGCATTCGTTCCTTCTCGATGCGTTCCTGTTCCTTCTTCTGTTCTCTCTCCGCATTCGCGTGATAATTAAGAACGGCTTTGTTGAGACGAGCCAATTTTGCAACGTTGTTGCGATGAAATTCTTTGAAATCTTTGCCATGCTGAAGAACCGATGTCAGGAATTCCTGAAGAGAATTAAAGAAGAAGAAGAGAATTTAAAAAAGAGAAGAAGAAGAGAATTAAAATTATTTACTCATCCCAAATTGTCAAAACAAAATAAATAAATCAATAAATTATTCGCAAATTATGATGATTTTGACTGACCTGATGTTTCTGTCGGCGTTTGCGTTCGGCTTCGAGTTTCTGTTGCTTCTCCAATTTTTCCGTGGCCCGAGCCTCACGAAGACCCTGTCGTTTCGTTCTCTTGTACGCTTTAACGTTCACCGCGGTTTCCAATGTCGTGTCTTTGCGGGTGCATGCGATTATCTGCAACGATAATTGTTTTACGATCGATCGAACGTGATACATTTTTTTTTTTCGTTCATCAAGGTCGGAAAGTAGTCGATTTTCACTCGTGTGAACTTCACACTTGCTTAAAAATCCTCCTCTTTTCGCCTTTGATGCACTTTTTCTTCATCCCCTCTTGAAAAAGTTGCAACGGGCGGTCAAAAGTATTTTTTTTGTCCGCTGGCGTGAATCGGTCACTTTGCGACCACTTCACACGCGTTTTCGAGAGAGGTCGAAAAAAAGTACATAAAACACGTTATGCTGGTGAATGTGGCCAGAACTTATGAGTAAATAACAAGTCAATAACGTCAACGTCTTGAAAACATGAATTGTTTAATATAATTCAAGATATTCCATATTTTTTATTATTTTTATTATTACGTACCTCTGAACGCAATTGTCGCTGAAAATTCAACACCCTGAGCATTCTCAATTCAATCTGTGCCTGAACGCGAAGATCCTCCGGCATGTTTGTCGGTAGATTGCTGAGAATATCCATTCTCGAAGCGATTCTCGCTGCGACTCTAAAATTAAATTCCATTCGAATCGAACGATATTTAGTTGGTTCCAAATTCGATTTACGTCGGGGAGGGGGATGATTTAACCCTCGCGATAAAAATCTTGTTTTATAATCGAATAAAATTCGTTGAATGCGAAATTCAATTCAATTCAATATAAAATTTTACTCGTACAACTTTCTTCAAAGTTTTTTTTACAAGGGGCTCTTTCATTGAATTCGTTGAGCAACGATAATTTCTCCTACCTATTCTCGCGTTCCTGAAGAATCAACAGTGGATCCAAACCCGCAGGTTTAGCGATGCTCGTCACGCGATTTGTTTTCGTTCCGGGTTGGGGAGGTTGTTGTTGTTGCTGCTGCTGTTGGGGAGGCTGAACGCCGGGTCTCGGTGGACCGGTCGGACCGACGACGACCGGAGGTCCGGGGGTCTGCGGACCCGCCGGAGGCGTCGGTGTTTGCGAGGGATCGATCGGACGCTGTCCCATACCTGGGGGAGGAGCAGCTCCACCTGTTTTAAATTCGCTCACACGTTTACGACCGAACGTCCAGGATCATTCTACTCTACTTTTGCGTTGATTCAACGAATATCGCAGGAAAAGTACGAACAAAACTAATAGACAATAAACCGAACGAAAGGTTCAGAAAGCGCAATCAATAGAACGAGCAAAAAGAATGCCAAAAAGAAAAAAAAAGTAAAAATGAAAGAGCAACGAAAAATACGAGTAGTCACCTGTAACAAGCAATTTTTGGGACAGCTTTAAATTCGTCAAACACAAAAGTAGCTTACCTTGAACCGCGAGGGCGAGCTGTTGAGAAAGTGGTTGATTTCTTGCCAACAATCTGTACGCCATTATCTGTACCCTATAAATTCAAACGAAATTAAATTGAAACCAAAAATCCGAATTTTCATTGAAAAAAAAATAAACTGCTCTTCATATTCAGTTGAGATTTTTTTACCGTAGCTGTTGCAGCTGCTGCGAGCTGAAAGTCTGTTTTTCGCCCATGTTGCTGCCCTGTCGAGCCCTCAGTGCAATAAGCTGTGAATATCGCGGATCCTCCTGAAGTCCCTTTTCCTCCATCGAGTCAATAGCTTTTTGCAGAGCATTAAGATTCTCCTGTCCCGTGCCTGTCGATCCGGGTGGCCCGCTGCCGGGTCCAGTCTGGCTCATCTGATTGACAGCCACGCCCGGGCCCATTGGGCCCGCTCCCGCGGGTCCCTGAGTCCCGCCCGGAGCGGCGGATCCAGCCCCACTAGCCGTTCCCATCTGCGCAGGTCCCCCGGGACCCATTCCACCCGCGCTGGCTGCCATTTGCGGCGAATTTCCCGGTCCCATTGGCCCACGCGCATCGCTCGGTCCCATTTGACCGCGATCCCCGGTGCTCATCCCCACGCGATTGTCCACCGGTCCCATCTGACCACCGGCATTGCCGCCAGGTGGCATATGACTGCTCGGACTACCGACCGGTCCCATAGAAGCCGGTCCGCCGCTGCCCATCGGACCTCCAGGGCCGCTGGGTCCCACCTGCGATCCCGGGCTGCTCATACCAATCGGACCGACCGACCCACCCGGGCCCATTTGCCCGCCAGGCCCCATAGGCGCACCGGGCCCGCTCGAGCTCATCTGACTCCCCGGCCCACTGGGCGCCATTTGTGGACCAGGCCCGCTCGGGCTCATTTGCGGTCCCCCGGGGCCGCTCAGTCCCATCTGACTTCCCGTACTTCCGATGCTCATCGGTCCGTTGGGTCCCATTTGCGTAGGCCCATTCGGTCCCATCTGCCCGGGCGCGTTGGGTCCCATTTGTCCGTGACCGTTGGCGCCCATAGGTCCGGAGTTGCTGGACGGGCCCATCTGTCCCGGCCCGTTGGGACCGCC
Organism: Diplazon laetatorius; assembly: GCA_963662125.1. Lineage (NCBI taxonomy): Eukaryota > Metazoa > Arthropoda > Insecta > Hymenoptera > Ichneumonidae > Diplazon > Diplazon laetatorius. Next base: position 19,193,417 of record OY759155.1, on the reverse strand, counting down.
CATCGGATTCGACGATCCGGATACCATTTGATTCGCACTCATCGGTGACGGACCTCCGGGTCCTATGTGACCCGGCCCACTCTGGGACATCGGCCCGCCCGGTGGACCGCCCGGGCCCATGTGGGACGCTTGACTGGCGTTCATGTGGCCCGATCCGGGAGGCACGCCGATGTGCCCCGGGCCACCGGGCCCCATTTGCGGATTCTGCGGGCCTCCCGGGCCGCCTATCGGACCCGGACCGCCTTGGCTCATGTGGGGCGGGCCCTGAGGCCCGCCTGGCTGTCCCATGTGCCCTCCCGGCGCTCCTTGTGGAGATCCCATGTGTCCCGGTCCCATGGGATTCGGTCCCGAGGGTCCCATCTGGCCTCCCATTCCCATCTGTCCCGGCCCGCCCGGTCCCATCGAGCTTGGACCTCCCGGGCCCATGTGTACCGGACCGCCCGGCCCCATGTGCGACGGACCTCCCGGTCCCATCTGATTCGGGCCTCCAGGCCCCATCTGACTCGGTCCACCCGGCCCCATTTGATTCGGCCCACCCAGCCCCATTTGATTCGGTCCGCTTGGTCCCATTTGATTCGGTCCACCCGGCCCCATCGAATTTGGCCCGCCCGGGCCCATCTGTCCCGGCCCACCCGGGCCCATTTGTCCCGGGCCCATTTGTCCTGGTCCTCCCGGGCCCATTTGTCCCTGCTGTCCTCCCGGACCCATCTGTCCCGGCCCTCCCGGACCCATTTGTCCCGGCCCTCCAGCGACCATCTGTCCCGGCCCTCCCGGACCTATTTGCCCTGGACCACCTGGGCCCATTTGACCCGGCCCGCCTGGACCCATCGGTCCCGGTCCACCTGGACCCATCTGTACCGGTCCACCCGGTCCCATTTGCACCGGTCCACCGGGCCCCATGTGACCACCGCCCGGCGGACCGCTCGGACCCATTTGTCCTGGCACCATGGAATTACTCGAGACTTGCTGCTGCGGCGCAGAACCCGGACCCCCCGAACCTCCTTGACCCTAAAAAATCATGTATACACGCTGACGTTAGCGTCTAAATTCAAGCCTCGATAACACGGTCAAGTTCGAGAGATTGTACTAACACAAATATATTTTATGGCAATAGATTATAACTCATAGCATGTGAAAAAATAAAGAAAGACGAAGGAAGAAAAAAAATTCGGAAAATTCAGAAACGTCTTATCTCGTAGACGTAATAATATATAACTCGACGCGTATCTCGGCCGTATCAGAAACTACGTCTACCAGTTTCCCGACCGATGATTTACAATGCGTCAATATTATTAATGATTAGACTCAAGGCTGAACTTGGCGAAGCTCGGATAACGACTCTGGCGATTTTTCGAAACGGTGAATCTTCTGGGGATTTTTGAACTGAACAATTGAATATCAGGAAAACACAGAGTAATTAGCCTTAAAAGGTTGAGGTTAATTGATTTCGTTAATAATAAGACGTTAAGGCTAATAAGAACGTTGATTAGCCTTTAAGCTTGGAGACAATTTAGTTGGGAAGCAAAAATAATTGTTGCAAACGTTACACGTGTGAATAACCTGAATATTGGGTGAACAGTTGTTAATATTCTTCGAGCTGGTCAAATTTGAGAAGAAGTACGACTGGGCATACATTTTTATCTCAACGAGATAGAAAAATGGAACGATCTAATAATAGTCTGACTTTGTGTCCAGACAAGATACGTCACTCGCAAAACAACAAGAAAAAAAATGGTGTTTATCAGATTACAAATAATTAAATTCTCATTAAATGTGAATGCGTGCACGCGCATGTAACAATCTGACACGTGTATATAGATACTCCGCTCGGGTCTTCAGGATGTACTAGGTCTGTGTTCCGATAAGTATTCCGTTGATGATCGAATTCGCGTGCAATGGATGAGTCGAGATAAGACAGCAAAAAAATAACAAAATATTGTTCGTGTTTGGTAAAGACATGAAAATTCTGTGAAACGATGGAAATTTCGGTTATTCTTTTTACCTCCAGTGAAATTGTTATTCGATTCGACAATTTGTTCAATTGTACTTATTTTATTGTTCTTGCACGATAATTAGTGTAATTATTATTTTTTTTTTCAAAGATATTTAAATTTATTTTTCTTAAATGTAAAATAAAAAATTGGAAACATCTTAATTTTGATCATCATCCAATTATAATGAAACTTATGGAAAAATATAAAAAAATCAACGAATACCTAGCCAGGTGAAAGATAGTTTGTCATAATTTTCAGTTCAACAAGTTTCACGGTTCGTCGTGAAACTTCAACCCGAGATTTCAATGCGAAGGGGGTAAAAACACGTGTGAATAACGTGATTGCGACCTAGTCAGACCGTGCACGATGCATGGAAACGGAATTGTCAACAAAGTAATAGTCTGCCCGCTGGTGGTAAAAAAAAAAAAGAAGAAAAAAAAGCACGCGGCTGAGTGACACATTCTGCGGTCACGTGCTGTCCAACTGGCTGCACCTGCACCGTGGGCGCGATGTTTCATTATCAAAGCCACCTAGATGATCCCAAATGGCAAGTTCGCTAATGCTCGAGTTCACTATCTCCATCGTTATTAATATTGAAAGAAATATAACACGGAAATGAGAGTTAAGCTCATCGAACAAAGCCAAAAAAAATCTATTTTTATACGTGTGCAACGACATCAGGATTAAGAGGCTTTATTTCTAAAAATCGATTGAACAAACGATCAATCTCACTATCTTTCGTATTTTTACAATTGTTTTTTTTTTTTTTTTTTTTTTTCATGATCATTTATAATTTTTTTTCTTTGGTACTTTAATTGCATCAGCGAAGTATTCATATTAAAAGGTGGAAGTGTGGTTTTTCAATTATTACTTAATAATTCTGATCGTCGCTTTGATTTGATTGAAAACAAAAATAAAATTCAAACAAATCGACAAGTTTCAGTCAAGAATGGAAAATAGTTTGGGTTGAATATATATATATTCGTGACTTTAGTGGGTCTGTACTATCCCAAGTGAAACAATTATATATAAACTATTTACAAAATATATCCAATTTCTATGATAATATCTAAGGCCATATATATTTTTTTATATACAAACTATGCCCGGTAAAAAAATTATATATAGTCGATATATTTATTATTATTCATTATTTATGGAATTGGGCATATATAGTTTTCATATAGACTATATATAGATTTTTTTACTTAGGATAGTTTGTATATTAAAAAAATATAAAGTTCATACTATTATAGAAACTGGATATTTTTTGTAAATAGTTAACATATATAGGTTATATATAAACTATATATATGCCCAATCCCTAAAATTATGTTTAAACTATAGATAATTGTTTTACTTGGGATCCAATCATTTACGTATGGCATAACAAATAAATGGAACAAATAAATAGAATACATCATCTAATCACGTGTCGTCACGTGCAACGCGAAACTTGTTGTTACCGTTCGAATAATAAATATCTTCCAATTGGACGGAAATATTAGCGACAGAGCACGTTGGCTTCGTGACGAATCAGTCGGGTTCGGCGTGTCAAGAGTCCCCCCCGTGGAAAGAACCCGATGAAATTGAATTCCTATCTACGGGACGCGCATTAGGCGACCGCGGAGGGGATAAAATTGTGTGTGTGTTTCATCGACGAATCGCTAAATAAGTAGCGAGTTCCCGTCGAACCCGTGCTTACTCGAACGCAACAATTCGCCAAAGTTACAACTGACCCTAGACTGCAACCAGTCCGACTCAACTAGCTTTTTTTGAAGAAAACATAAAATAAAATAAAATAAAATAATTCTACGGTTTGCTTGAACTTATTTCATTTCATCGATTCAAAACAGATCAGATCATGGCTAACCAAAAAGAACTCGATCACTGCTACGACTTCGCCATGAAGCTCACCATCGAATCTGCTAAGGTAATTTATATTATTTATTTATTAAAAAAAAATTATTTTTTAATTTTATGAAATTTTATTTTTTTATTTATTCATTTTTGTAATTTTATTTTTTTTCAAATCTCGGAAAAAAAGTTATTTAAATCGTTTTTAATTACACAATACGTTTTTTTCTTTCCTCGTTCGTTATGGTTGATTTAATTCGTATTTAATCGATAGAAAAAAAAATTATTACCGATTTCACGAAAAAAAGGATAAATAATTATTCTGTAACTTATTTTGATTTATTTCATTTCATTTTTGGGTTCTATCAGTGAAAAAAAAAATATATTGCGACTCGTCGAGAGTATGTGAAATGGTTTACGAATTGTTTTTCTTCTTTTTTTTTCCCTTAAGCAACGAAAATTCGATAGAACCCAAATGTGCAAACCATCGAAAACTAAACTCGTGTTTCAAGATAAATAATAATAATTTGAAAAAATGTCGAGTTTACTAACAGCCGGAACTGTGAATAATTTGAGATCAGACCGGGATCTGTCATCGTCGGTTGTATACCGTGCACGTGCAACGAAAGTGTCGGAGCATAGTGCCGCGCGCGATAAAGCTTATGCAGACGTTTTTTTTTCTTCCCGCGAGTTCCATTCTTATCGTTTCCGAGCACGTTGCGACGATGTGCGTCACTCGAAAGAATTGCACTCGATATTTATTTTTTATTCGCTATGACTGGGAAGAATGAGTGGAAAATTTAAATCCCATCGAACAGTTCGTGGATTGTACCAAAACAAAATTTACCTCCAGAACTGTCTTTGAGATTTAAAAAAATTAAAAGAAAAAAAAATTCTAAACTCAGGCACTATTTAAAAATGTAATTTGAATGGATTTGGTAAAGCGAATAATCGTTAAACTCAACGTTTTCAATCCTCGTTAAAATTAAAATTTTGAAAAAAAAAAAAAAATTCAAAAACTTCATTAGGATAAAAATGTAATTCCTATTTTTTATAATCGCATTCGTTCGTTGATAAAACTTTGATATCAGAGATTGACGACCATTTTATCATCCAAACGAACACAGAAAACCAATGCCAAAATAAAACTTTTCTAGTTCACAAAAATTAACAGCAACACAAAAATAAATGATAAATTATCATTAATCGACAGATAATACGACAAGCTTTCCAAGGTTTGAAAACAATTGAGACGAAAGCCGGTGATTGGGATCTAGTGACTCAATTTGACAAAAAAGTTGAAGAAGTTTTGATAGCTGGACTGCTCAAAGAATTTCCAAATCACAAGTAAGTCTATTATTCAACATTGTATCGAATTATTTTGCCATAAGCTTAACAATGGCTAATCGACACAATAATTTATTCTTTGCGAACTAAAAGATTCATCGGTGAGGAAACCGTGTCGAGTTCGAATTATCTTCCCGATCTGACCGACGCACCAACGTGGATCATCGATCCCATAGACGGTACCACGAACTTTGTTCATTCGTTTCCTCACACTTGCATCTCCATCGCGTTGGCAGTGAACAAAGAATTGGAAATTGGCATTGTTTACAATCCGGTGTTGGAACAATTGTTCACCGCGAGACGCGGACGTGGAGCCTATCTGAACGGCGAACCCATAAGGAGCTCCGACGTGGATGGTGAGTAACGTTTTTTTCTAAGCTAACAATAAATTGTTGAACGTGAAAGGTCACGGTCAATTAATGTCAAATAAATAAATAAATGTCATTTTTTTTCCTTTTCTAACATCTTTCTTTTTTTGGGAAATACAGGTAACCTCGTAGAAAAAAATGTATACTCTCTTTAGAGCCCCCTAAACTTGATTTTTTGAATGTCCTAAGGCCCGGGCTTTTTTAATTAATGAAAAAGCTAAGCGATAGAGTGTTACTAGATTCATCAAATTGAAAATTTATTGAACATTTTTTTTTTTTCGTTCGTTTTGCTTTCTTGCAAAATGCTCGCGGAGACAAAGGTACTCCTAAATTTAAGATCTTACAGTACATCTTGTAAAACATCCGTTTCATTGTTCGTCTGATAATGAGCAGAAAAAATAAAAAATAAATAAAAATAAGTATTAATTTTTTTTTCGATTTCTCGATAGATTTGCGAAATTCGTTGGTCTGCATCGAGGCGTCATACGCGGCAATCGAAGAAATCCGTGACGTGATATTGGGCAGGCTCGAGGCTTTCGTCACGGTGGCCCATGGAATAAGAACATTGGGCTCGGCGGCCTTGACTCTGTGTCACGTTGCAATGGGAGCAGCCGAAGTTTATCACTGCGACAATCTTTATCCCTGGGACGTTGCAGCCGGCGTTCTGATAATCCAAGAAGCCGGAGGCTGCGTCGTCGATACCAAGGGTAAGAGTTTCAAAATCTCTACTGAATCACGTAGAACAATGTGTGACGTTCCGCAAGGAAAGGGACCCTGGGCGAAAAATCCGTTTTTCAGATTTTTCGGGGCTACCGATAGGTCTTCGACCCGCTCTCTTTCATAATAAACAAAAATAAACTTTCCATCTGCGAAAAAAATTCGTAATTGTCAATTACGGTGCTGAGTGAAGGCGGTGAATCCGGTTATCTCGATGCGCGCGTCGCAGCCGAGGAATCCGGCCGCTCTACCTTACCGACCGCATCTTTCCGCTCCGTCCGCGTGGCCCCGAGGGGACTTCGGGTGCCGTCGGGACCGCCGTAGATGTCCGAACGAGAGCGTACCGGGAGAAACGAACAAGTGGGGAGCCGAAGGAGCCCGAAGCTCGCTCGGCACATGAACACAGCGCGCACGCGCCGAAGGTGTAGTCGTGAGTGGAGGGGCTGTATTTCAGAGGCTACAACTCCCACTCACCAACCGTGTTAATCCGAACGCTCTTCGAACGCTCGTCCTGAAAAGTTTGCCTCAGCTCTAAGGTCCCTTTCCTCGCGGAACGTCACATGCTAGCCAAATCAATTTGCATCGATGTGTATAACGTGCGAAATAACTAAATTAATCATTTTTTCAACCAGGCGGAAAATTCAATCTGATGAAACCCCGAACCGTGGCTATTGGAAATCAAAAATTGGGCTCCGATGTGGTGAAGCTCATACAACTGGCTGACGCTAAAACACACCGTAAACGCGTCTCAAACGCGAATGCCAATATCGATGACGATCACAGTGCAAGATTAACGAATCACTAGAATTATACTTCAAATTAATGTTTGGAAATTGTTATATTCAGATAGAGCTCAGGTACTATTGGGAGGATCTTTTTAAAAATTGTTTGGAAGCACTTTAGGAGGTGCAGTTGTGAAAATTCGGAAGTCACTCAAATAAGAGCCTTCTTAGAGCACCCAGAGACACAAAGAGACACATGGTCAAGGACCTGAGATATTTTTTAATAGTGTTAACTATTTTAAGATGCACTTGTTAAATGTGCAACAGAATAAGAGATACGCTAAAAGCTTCGAGTCGATCCAAAGTGCCAGTTGAATAGCAACAGCCAGCTTATATGCTTAACTTAAAAAAAATATTCACGAACCAAATGAAAACTAAATTGAAAAGTAATTATTTTATGAAAAGTAAATATAATTGTGATGCGTTGGAAGATTCGACGTGTGAAATCCGCCAGTATCAGCGCTGTGAATAAACGTCTGGTAAATTTTGAATGATTTTAGAAAATAGTAAAAAAAAATTGTAAAATGACTTCTAGGTCCTTTATGACTGTTATGATGGAATGAAAAATTAATCATCTAGATCTATTACGATGTGATAATCAAGTGTGTGTTGCTGACCTAAAAATTCGTTAAGTAAGGAGACAAATATCATTATCGACATACAAAAATGTAAAAATTTGCTAACAGAACAAGTGTTGACAGTATTTTTCGTTCGATATGCCATTTTAACACGATAAACTTTAGATTTTCATTAGAATTAAGAAATGTACATAAAAATAAAGTAATTTTGATTATCGATAATATTTTAAGCCAGAACTACCTTTTACTAGTTTACTAGTTTTTTTACCTTAAACTAATTTTTTTTCTGGAACGAAAATTAACCAATTTGGAAGATAAGTCTCGTTTCATCTTTACCGACGAACGATTACAATGACAATGGACCTTGAACGAAAGATGCCTTGTTTTTTCCGCATTCGTACAACGAAACAAATGAGAGACGATAAAAAAAACGGACTCATATCGATCTCTATTGTCTCCTTCGCCACTTCGGAACAACTATAGCTCCCACAAATGTTTTATTTTGTCGACAAGTTATTATTAATATATATATCTAGTGTGACGTAGCTTTTTATCTCTGATTTACTTGATAAGGATTGATCGTTCAATGACTACGTCGGCGGGCTCAGTGTTCTCGAGAAACGCGAGAATGTCGGGATGTCAGGATATCGTTGGGTACTTCGAGGTTGCCAAGAAAATCGTAATTGAAGCGGGCGAGGTAAAGCAATTAAAAAAATAAAATAAAATAATCTATAAAATTTTACAGTAAATTAATTTAACTATAATTTGGAAAATAATGTAAATTTTAATGTAAATTACGTCGAACGAAATTCCAAACAAAAATATATTTATTTTCTTTTGTTTTTGTCTTCTGACGAGTTAATATAAAAATTAATTGGTTTAGCTTCGTACATTCTGACTTTCTATTATTATTATTATATTTTTTTCTTTGGATTCATTCTTTCCAAAAAGAAAATGAATAATTACAGAAAGTTAGAATAGACAAAACTCAACAAAAATGATAATCATCAATTAAACTCGATTTAAGTTATTCAAAACATTTTTCATTCGAGGTTTTCAAACGCGCCATCGTGTCGGAAAAAAATGTGGAAACGAAGAGTAACGCCTGGGATTTTGTAACGGAGCATGACAAAAATATCGAAAAAATTCTTATATCGGGATTGACAGCCGAATTCAACGATCACAAGTACGTACGATTCAGTCTTCGTAATTGTCAATCGAGAACGTTGCACCATCGCGTGTCACTAGTTGGGTTATATAAACATGAGAAGAACCCATTTTTTTTTTTCATACGATATTTGTGTTTGAAATCTTCTCACATCAGATATGTAATCTTATCGTGTATGACTTCTGGATTTAGCGCATCGAAACGTAATTACACGTAAGATTGATATATAAAATATCGTGACTCTACTCTTTCATTATTTTTCACGTTGCAGAAATGTGACGAAAATTGTTTTAATAAAATATATTTTGAAAAATGAACAGAATTATGGATGCTGTTAAATTTTTTTTTTTTATGACAGAACAAGTTACAAATTTTTTTAAAAATCTGTAATGTTTGTTTTTAAATCTGTAACGTCTTCTAAAAAATCTGTAACGTCTTTAAAAAAATCTGTAATGTGTTCGATGGCCACAATAAATTTTTAAACCGTTCTTCAGGTACTTCAGGGACTATATTAAGCAATTTCTAATTTTTAATACCGAATTCAGTATATTTCTGTCCTCGAGACATCTAAACTGTTTTTTTTTCCAATTCATTTATTTATTAATTTTTTTCACAAAAGATGCTAATTGTGATGTCGTTCGTTACGTAGATTCATAGCTGAAGAATCTTGCCAGGAAAGCGTTTCGATGCCCGAATTAACGGACTCGCCGACTTGGTTCATAGATCCGATCGACGGTACGACAAACTTCATTCACGGATTTCCACAATGTTGCATATCCATCGGTCTGACCGTGCGCAAACGTCTCGAGCTTGGAATTATTTACAATCCAACGAACAACGAGTTGTACACGGCTATCAGAAGCCGAGGCGCGTTTCTCAATGGAAAACCGATGAAAACTTCTAACGTAACGAGTCAGTACGATAATAAAGATCCATCCAATAATTATATTCATTCCAATTACATTTTTTAATTTTGTCATGACCATCTCAAAATTTCGTTCACAGATTTGAACAAATCGCTGATTGGTGTGGAATTGGGATTGTTTCGCGTTGCTTCCAAGTATCGCGATATCACAATTTCGAGATTTGAGGCAATGGCCAACGCTTCTGAAGGGTAAGTGTGTTGTTCAATTTTCCCAACTAAATTTTTAGGGTTCCGAAGAAGAAATCTAGGAACCCTTATGGTTTCTTCGTTTTTACATTCAGGTTGAAATTAAATTTGGTACACAGACGTAGATCGATGACCCGAAAAACAGAAATGATAGTGAAATCATTACAAACATTTTTTTAAAAGTTGACCTCCCTCCAAAAGATTAAAAAGTGAACTCGAATTTTTTTTTTCGCTAACCCCATCGAATTTTCAGACTGAGAGGCGTTGGATCAGCAGCTTTGTCATTGGCCTACGTGGCCAGTGGAACTTTGGACGCTTTTCAATTAGATTTTTTGAAACCCTGGGACGTGGCAGCCGGAATAATAATAATTGAGGAAGCCGGTGGTACTGTCATCGATACCAAAGGTACCGAAAAAATTTTCAAATTTTTTTTTACATCCCGTAAAAATAAAAGAAATACAAGGATTTTTCTAAAAATGTAATTTTGTTCTGTACGAAGAATGCAAAAAAATATTCGCCAAAAAAAAATGACCTCTTCTCATTTTTTAATTCGATAAACTTATTTGAAATTTTATAAAATATGGCTATTGATCCTTTACGAATTAAATATGGATATTTAACTCGTAAATGTCCAATTTCAGGAGGTGCAATCAATATTATGGAACCAAGAACTCTCGCAGCAGCCAGCCACGCTCTGGCTCTGGAAATTTCTAAACTCGTCATCGACACGGATCTTCAAACCCAAAGAAAACGCTTAAAAAGAATTCCCAGCTCATCGAAACTTGTCTAACACTATTTTTTTTTCATAAACCCATCACGAATTTATCATGTGATAGATATTGTAATTTTTTCGTTATATTTCTGCTGACAATTACTTTATTCAACCGTAATGAAACGAAATGTGAATTGTCTTTGCCAAGAATAACATTAAAAGTTCATTGCATCGAGGAAGAATGAAAAGAGAAAAAAAACTATTTCGATGAGACGAATCGTCGATGGATTTTTTTCGAGTCAAATTGACATGATAAGGACAACATGTTGAGGATTATTGATATTAATAAACAGACTAAATGAGAGACGTATGGAAATGTATGTAACGAAATTACGTTACCAGACGTATAATTATTCCGTAACACTAAGCTTTGGTGAAACCGAACGAGTTGAGTTGTTTGAATGATTGAACGATGTTGAATGTTTTTAGTGTACTCCTGTATACACAATTTAATTTACTCGAGTGTGAGGTAATAATTAATTGGAAAAAAAAAGAAAAAAAGACAACCAGGTGAGAAATTCACGTGAAAAAAGACTCCAATGGACTGGATCCGGATCGAAGCATGATGCTGCGAGCAAGTTGTGACTAACGTAAACGGAACTCGATAACAATAATAATTCAATTACCTCAGAAAAATGAATATTTTATTTAGCTATGAAAATAACTAAATAACATTTTTTTTCTTCTTCTCAAAATTTCGTGGAGAGCAATATCTATAATTTAAAAAAAAAGAAACATTAAATTCAAGCTATTGATGCCCTTAGTTAAGATTATTCTCAAAAAAAGGGCAATTTTGAATAAAATTAAAAAAATTCCGTTGTTTGAATTAAAAAAAAAGAAAAAAATCCATGAATGCTTCTTTGAGTTAGTGAAAAAAAAAATTGAAGGTACAAGTGGAATAAAAAATGGTTGAGTCAAAATCTCGTCGATTTGACATGGAATAACCTCAAATCAAACGTATACCACATAAATTTTGTTACGCACGAATAAACTTTGAAATATTGCTCGTGAAAAATCTTTGGAGTCATTATCATCGTGATCTTATCATTGCTCGTTAATTAGTCCACCGCGTGCAAATTTCTGCGCATGCGCACAAACTCGAAAAAAAAAAAAAAACAGAAAAAAATACGTCAGAATCGAGACAGACACGGAGAGCGAGTGTGCGTTTGGCGTCCTTGATGAGGAATAGAAGGAATTATACGGATATATCGTGAAAGGTGGGGAGTAGGTAAATGTCATCCGGTAGTCGTGACTACAAATCTGATCGGCCGGAACTTTTGCGAAAAAAAATGCAAATCGCATAAACGCGCACCTACGGATTTATCTCTCACGAGAGAGAGTGTCGATTAGACGCGTAAACGTTTCTAGTTCTCCGAACAAAAGTCTGTGGAACGGTTTGGCGAGACGCAGTTAAGCATTTTCCGTGGCTCCGAGGCGAACAGGAAATTATTTTATTTTTTTCTCCACGGATATCAATCAGCGAATTTCACGTGAAAATGACTCAAAAGGAGGAAGATTTGTATTACGAAATCGCGATGCAACTCACGCGAGAAGCTGCTGAGGTACATTTATTTGCAATTATGTTGAAAACCTGTTTTTTTTTTTTTTCGATTCTTTGACTCACTGGACATGAATTTGGGACTCCAAATGCCAATATACACTGCATTCCATGTCAACCGTTTGAAAATTGAAAATTTTCGTTCCGCCATTTTGTTTTCGGTGATTGAACATTTTCACATTAAAGTACACATCTTTCTGATGGAAAAAGGATATTAAGGATTTTTTTCTTATGTTGATATTTTAGCTATGATAAATAAAATTGATAAACATTTCGTGGTAAATAATTTCAAAAAACTTAAAATTCCACAGGCACGGTTAAATATTGAGATAGGATTGCGAGACTTTGCAACCATTTTTTCAAAACTATTTGGAACGTATGTGGCAGGGGTTACGAAATTTTAATTAAAAAACGACCCTGCTAAGGACCATTTTAATATATATAATATTTTACTACGAATAACGAAATCGTCACTTTTTTGGTATATTAAAATGGTGTAAAAATATAATTGGCACGTAACTAACTACGAATTCGATTTGCAGGTGTTGAAATGTGGTATCAGCAGTTCAAAAACTATCGACCAGAAGCTCGGTGATTGGGATCTTGTAACGCAATACGATCGTAAAATTGAAGAAATCATTATTGGAAAATTAAAACGACAATTTCCCAATCACAGGTTTGTGAATTAAATTGAACGAATTTGTTCATCGATCCAAATCATTGTGAATCATTTGTGTGTGTTCGAATCGACAGATTTATCGGCGAAGAATCGACGGGCAAGAACCTTCCGGAACTCACGAACGATCCAACATGGATAATCGATCCGATTGACGGCACGACAAATTTCATTCACGGTTTTCCCCACACTTGCGTCGTCATCGGTCTCGCGATAGACAAGGAAATGCGAATTGGCATTGTTCACAATCCCATACTCGATCAGATGTTCACCGCGAGAAAAGGCCGGGGCGCATTTCTCAACGGACGACCAATCAAAACGTCCAGCACTCAAGGTTTATGCTTAAAAAAAATACCGGGTTTATTATCATTCGTTGATTCAATTTTTAGGGTTCCTTAGAAGTCTAAGAACCCTTATGGAGAAGATGAAATTTGATACACAGACCTAGATCGATTACCCAAAAAGCAGAAATGACGTTGAAAAAAAAATTTGACCGATTAAAAAGTGAACTCGAATTTTTTTTGCTAACCCCATCGAGTGGGGTGTCTATCAATAGGTCTCCTCAAATGCAATTTCAAGTGCTTCGACACCTTTTTCATTTCAACCCTCCAGTCACGAGATATTCGCTCTCAAAGTGGTTATCGGAGTGTCCCCTCTCCTCCCTCTAATTTCTTTCGCAGATCAATGACCCAAAAGCAGAAACGATAACATTGAGAAAAATAAATAAAACATTTAAAACTCTCCGTCCCACACATTAAAAAATGAACTCGACATTTTTGTTGTTGCTCGACCCCATCGAGTGGGGTGTCTATCAATAGGTCTCCTCAAATGCAATTTCAAGTGCTTCGAGACCTTTTTCATTTCAACCCTTCAGTCACGAGATATTCGCTTTCAAAGCCATCGAAGTGTCCCCCCTCCTCTAATTTCTAAACCATCGATTCAAAAAATCGGAAAAAATTCCAGAATGTAGCTTTTGATTGGTACATTCAATGAAAATTATAACGAACACCGTAGCAAAAATAGTTTACGACAAAACATAAAAATACAAAGTTTTCGTTGACACTTTTGTGGAGATTACATCTTTTGTCAATGATTTTTTTTTTTTTTTTTTTTAATTTGATAGATTTGTCGAAAGCCCTTATTTGCATCGAACCTGGATTCATAAAGATCGACAATCTGAGGGACAAAATGTTGGAACGGATTCGCACTATTGCGAAAGCAGCTCAAGGGTATTAATTATCGCATATCAATGTTGTAATACAGTTTGTTAATATTTTTTTTTTTCTTCAATTTTTTTCTCATTGTATCGATTAACCTTGATTCAGGATTCGAACGCTCGGTGTAGCGGCAATAACATTATGCTACGTAGCCATGGGAGTGGTGGAAGGTTATCACATCGAAGGACCGGGAATCTCGACTTGGGACATTGCTGCAGCGTCCTTGATCATTTCTGAGGCCGGAGGAGTGGTTGTCGATCGTGTAACAGGTACTCTCCGAGCCACCGAGTCGCAATAAATCCGATTAATCGTCGCACAACAATCAAAACACCGTTTCTTTTTTTTTCTTCGGGTGTAATTTTAGGGGAAAAGGTGGATCTGATGAATCCAAGAGCGATTGGGGCGTGCAACGAGAAAATGGCCAATCATCTCGTACGAATTATCGGCGAGGCTGATCGAAGAGCAGAATTGCAAGGAAAGTCTCACGAGTGAAAGACCAACTAGTCAAGAATAAATAATTTTTCGAAATGAAGAAAAAAAATGATAATTTGTAATTTTCAAAATAATTAACGATGGAATAAATGGTAATTTTGGCTCGAGAGCGAAATTGCAAGGAAATGAGTCTCACGATTGAACGGCTGATGAGTCAAGAATAAATAACTTTCGAAATTAAAAAAAAAACTCATAATTGTAATTTTCGAAATATTTATCGATGGAATAAATGGTAACTTTGACTCATTTGTTTTCTTTATTTAAAGTCAATGTTATATTTTTTTTTTCTTACCGATTAATATCAATATCAACAAGTATATTATAAGAATATCTTTGAAATATTATTTTAAGGGGTTACGGCACCTTGGAAATTTTCAGAAAATCAATTATTATTGTTTTTTTCTTGGTAGATTTATTGTTCATAATTTAAAAAATATTTTGAACGTTTGACCATGTGAAAAATTGAAACTATTTTCGTAGTTGTAGCAATTTTAAGTGAAGTAACACAATACGCCCGCATCTCGCAATCAGGTAAGCCCGCATTTTGCGTTTTTCATCGAACTATATATATTTTTTTGAACCTACGGGAAAGATATCTCTGGATATTCTCAATCGATTTCAATGAAATTAATATCACACATTCTTCATAACATTATCTACATTATGACACAGATTTTTTTTTTATTAGTTCACGCGTTAATTTTTTACAAATTTTTTAAACTCAAAACTGCTGAAAAAATTTGATTATTTTTTTTTTTGTAAAAGATAAAAATCATTTTATATATTTAATAACTGCGTAAAAATATTCTTCACGTATATATATATGCATATACATATACATAATGTATATATACAAAAAAAATAATAATAATTTCGAAATCATTATCGATGGAATAAATGATACTTTTGGCTTATTCATTCATTTATCTAAAGTCAATGTCTTATTTTTTTTTCACACATAAATATATGTGTCTGTTTGGGAAACTTTTTTTTTTCGTGACTATATCCGGTAGCTGTAAAAGTAATCGTTTACCAGTAAAGCTTGAACGACAGGTGAGCCAAATGAAAATCAAATAAAATGCAAATGAAAACGGGAACAAGTTGCAATCCCGCGATACAAAGTCACAAGATTTTTATTGCCTCCGCAAGCGTATCGGTATTGCATCTGAGAATGCGATAATAACTCGGTGCAATTATTGCAAAATCCACAGACAAACGCATGAGCAGCGTTATTTTCGCGTGACGATGGCAGTCATCGAGATAAAAAAAAAATCATGCTGCACAATCGAAGCAAATATGGTAAACTATGATGATTATCGAGGTAAATAATAAAAAAAAAAAAAAAGGAAATTTGCGAAGAGAAACGTTAAACAATGAAACGTGAAATTAAACTACGTGTATCACGAAGTTTGTCAGAACGGGAAAACCCAAGTCGAAGCGTTTCATATTTATTAAGACAGATTTGACGAATGTGTGTTTTACTTTTCATCGTCTCGATGATTTATCAGCAGGTAGATATTTAAATAGCCAGTCACGTTGTGACAAATCTTTGTCAACGATCGCAGACAGTTTCCAATTTCAAATGAAAAATTCTGTGTCAACGCTATCAACGATTCTGAGGCCAATGGAAATCCCCTTTATGGACGGGGGATTTTCTTTTACCTCGCTGTGATTAATCAATGGACCATATTTCCTCAATAAATTTCACTGCGAAAATTTCCCGACCTGCTCAATTTGTAAAATCAATTAAAATGTATTTGTATATTTTTTTGTGATGTTTATCTTCTTCGATATTTTTATTCGGCTTTAAGGGGTTGGGCCGCTTTAGGATTTTCGAAAAATCTAATATTTTTTTTCCGCTAGATTTATTTGGTTATCATTGGTATTATTTTGGTATTATTTTAAAGGGTTATGCCACCCTGAAATTTTCAGAAAATCATTTTTTTTTCTAGGTAGATTTATCGTTTATACTCTTGAGAATATTTTGAGCGTTTAACCGTATGAAAAGTCAAATTATTTTCGAAGTTATAGCAATTTTGAGCGAGCACAACTATTTTCACTGCCTTTAGAGTGGCCTAAACTCTCAAGGCCTTGTTTCTACTTTTTCTTTTCGAGAGATAATTCATATTGATTTAAATAGTTTTTAAATAATAATAATAATAATAATAATAATAATAATAATAATAATAATAATAATAATAATAATAATAATAATAATAATAATAATAATAATAATAATAATAATAATAATACAGTTATTATTATTATTATTATTATTATTATTATTATTATTATTATTATTATTATTATTATTATTATTATTATTAAAAAACCCTTCAAATATTAGACTCTTCCCACAGATCAGACGTCTGATTGTTTCGTGCATAAATTATCGTTTGGTATTTATTAATCGATCATTCATGAAAAAGTTTCACTATCACCGTACAACAGGGCCTCTCCCCCCCCCCCCCTCCCACTCAGAAGACTCCGAGATAGTCTCTTCACAATGCTTCGGTGATGGTAGTCGGTTGTGGTGAGTCGTTGAACGGTGAGCTTCCCTCTCAACGTTTCCAGCTCCAATACGAGCCCCTCGAATTTTAAAAAAACCTGTATTGCCACATTCCATTCGAATAAACGTAGACCGTCGGATATAAAATACTGAATTTATCTATTTATCATTATTGTTCCATTTGTAAGTGGAAAACCATCGAAAAAAAAAAAAAAAAACAAAACGACAAATTATGAGCAATCACGAGGATTTGGATGTGTGTTACGTAGAAGTGGAACGTCTGGTGCTCAAAGCCGGCAAAGTAAGTGGATATCGAAAGCCAAGTGAACGTGTTTGAATCGCCCTCGTATTTTTCCCCAAGGACGATCTATGGACCGTGAAAAAAAAAAAAAAAAAAAAAAAAAAAAAAAAAAAAAAAAAAAAACAACAACCGTGCAAAAGCCAATGATGTTTAGTCGCCGTGACGTTGTTTTGTGAGAATGATAAATGATGGGGAATAAAATTTTTCGTACGAAATGAATTTACGATCAATCGTAAAATTCAGAGATCTGGTTTGGTGCTCGCGAAATAGGAGCTCGCAATAAATTTCACGAGCTGTGAAATCTCTTTGTTATCTGTGAGAATGGAAAATTTTTGGTCGTGAGGATTTGAGTGTGGCTTGATGTAAAATTTTATTTAACACACGAATCAGAATTTGTGCGGATTCTGTGTGACGAACGTTCGATCGTTGAATGCTTACTTGGAGTTTCACTTGACGAAACTTATTTTGGCTGAAGAAAGAATAATATTGCCCTTGAAAGATTGAGGTGGAATTTGAGGTCGTCGAACGGCGAAGTAAAAAAAAAGTAATGTCGAGAAGTTTTTTTTTTTAATTCACATTGCACGTGGATTAATATTGTCTGCATTTTGTCCGACTGGATAAAAAATTAAGAATCTAATTGCAATATTTCTTTCGGATATTAAACATCAGAGTTGATTTCACACCAACTCTTTGTAAAAAAGTCATTGGTTTCAATCTAAATTCATATAACGTGGAGGATCATCGGTCACTGTTTATCGACTTGTATCTTATTTATGAGCAATGTCAGTCTGTGATGAAAAAAGTCATATTATTCTGAAACAATGCACGAGGATCACGTGTTTGATGTGAACGTTTTGTAGGATTGTTAATTAATTTTTGGCAGAGCAGAGAATATTTAAAAAATATTAGACAAATCAGCAGAATAAAAATGTAAATAAAAGTTCGACCTGGTTTATGTTCTGAATTTTACATTTTCACCTTTGAAGAAAAAAAAAACAAGTCACATGGTCGCAGTAAACAACCTTAAGAAGAGATTCCCATTGTTGTTGTATTTTTTATTTTTTTGTTTATGAATTTATCTTTCATCTAATTTTTTTATCGTTCGCCAAATTTTTAACATGAACAATTATTCCAACTTAAGACATTCAACGTACGTTCAACGTACATAATTTACATTCAGGCAAAGCGATATTTTATAAGATTCAACATCGTTGTTTTCATTTTATTTATTTATTTGTTTTTCTTTCAATTTTTTTTAAGATCGTAGCCGAAGCAATCGACAAGGAAAAATTTGCAGAATCAAAGGGTGTGGATTATGATCTGGTGACCGATTACGATCGCAGAATCGAGAAAATCGTGGTGATGAGCTTGTCCAAAAAATTTCCAACTCACAAGTAAGCTCCAAGGTTGAAACAATCGATTTCAATGAGAATTTCAATGAGAAATGATGGATGGAAAGAAAAAAAAACAATATTCTGTCGATGCAGATTTATCGGGGAGGAAGAAGCAGCGACGAAAGGTCGTATTCCCGAATTGACCGACGATCCGACGTGGATCATTGATCCAATAGACGGAACGGCAAACTTCGTTCATCGTTTTCCCCAAGTGTGCGTGTCAATTGCGTTGCTGATCAACAAGACAGCCGAGATCGGAATGGTCTACAATCCCATGATGAACCAGTTTTTCACGGCTCGAAGAGGGAAAGGCGCTTTTCTAAACGGCAAACCCATAAGGACTTCCAACGTTCAGGGTAAATAACGTGAAATTGTCAGATATTTGCTGTACTTTATAAAATAATTACACGTTTA
The DNA here is from genome assembly GCA_963662125.1 of Diplazon laetatorius. Lineage (NCBI taxonomy): Eukaryota > Metazoa > Arthropoda > Insecta > Hymenoptera > Ichneumonidae > Diplazon > Diplazon laetatorius. Next base: position 19,174,162 of record OY759155.1, on the reverse strand, counting down.
TTTATCCGAGTAATGTTAAACTGAAAAAGATTAGTCAAGACGTACTCTCCACAAAAACGTTAACGAAAACTTTGTATTTTCATATTTTGTCATAAACTATTTTTGCTACAGCGTTCGTTATAATTTTCATCGAATGTACTAATCAAAAGCTACGTTCTGGAATTTTTTCCGATTTTTTGAATTGATGGTTGAGAAATTAGAAGGGAGGGGACACTCCGATGACTTTGAAAGCGAATATCTCGTGACTGAAGGGTTGAAATGAAAAAAGTCTCGAAGCATTTGAAATTGCATTTGAGGAGACCTATCGAAAGACACCCCACTCGATGGGGGTGAGCAACAACGAAAAATGTCAAGTTCTCTTTTTAATGTGTGGGACGGGGAATCAAATTTTTTATTTTTTTCTCCAATGTTATCGTTTCTGCTTTTGGGTCGTCGATTGGCGAAAGAAATTAGAGGGGGAGGGGGGATACTCCGATGACGGCTTTGAGAGCGAATATCTCGCGACTGAAGGGTTGAAATGAAAAAAGTCTCGAAGCATTTGAAATTGCATTTGAGGAGACCTATTGAAAGACACCCCACTCGGTGGGGGTGAGCAAGAAAAAAAAATTTCGAGTTCACTTTTTAATGTGTGGGACGAATAGTCAATTTCTTTTTTTTTTTATGTTATAATTTCTGTTTTTTGGGGTCATCGATCTACGTCCGTGTACAAAATTTCACCTTAATCGATGCATAAATAAGAGAGATTAAACCATAAGGGTTCTTAGACTTCTATAAAGTCCTAAAAAAATTGTATTATCATGCGTAATCGTTTGTTTTTTTGGATGCAGATTTGTCGCTGTCGCTCGTGGCTATGGAACCGTGGATCGCAAAGGAGAAACTCTATCGCGCCAGCATCTACAGACGTATGGATGCTTTGATTCACGGAACACACGGGTAACTATCACCAATCAATATTAATAAAATTTTAAAATTATTGTACGATTAAGTAATGCATTTTTTTAAAAAGCAAAAAAAAACAAAAATCGTTTCATTTGTTTCTAGAATAAGATCACTGGGAACGGCAGCGCTTACGCTGTGCTATGTCGCAATGGGAGCTGTCGAGGCTTATCACGTGGAAAGCATTGAAGCGTGGGATGTTGCAGCGGCTAAATTAATTATCCACGAAGCGGGAGGCGTGGTTATAGACACCGCCGGTAAATAATAAACATCTCAATTATCGTTCACCTTGGTTCCAAGTTCTCACGACGAATCTTATGATAACCATTTTTTTTTCTACTATTTTTCAGGCGGAGATTTGAATCTCATGAAACCCCAAGTTATCGCCGCTTGCAATTTGAAATTAGCAAATCAGATAGTTCAACTGTTCAAGGAAGCTGACTCGAAACCTCTGAATATCAATTTGACCGGAAATTGTTGATTTCGTTTCCCAATTAGCTAAATAAAATATTTGTGTGTGTGTGTGTGTTTTTTTTCCTTACTATGTTATTTTGAAAATCGAAATTATTATCTCGAGATGTTTGCAGAAATTTTTATCTAATGCTGCAGGTTACATTGAAGGATTGAAACAAAAGTGACTATAGTTTGTGCCCATTGAATTTGGTTAAACTTGTCTGTTAAATATTTTACAAAAGTATTTGTATACGATATTTTAATACGTACAGGACTGACGATGAGAATTATTCTTAGTATTAGAATCTATGTCACTCGAATCATGATTTTGGTTTATTCCAATGCAATCAAGTTCAAATGAAATTAAGAAAATATTTAACTTTATCCTAAATTGAAGAATGAAAATCTTTCATGGAAATAATTAATGGATGTTAACTATATTTTTATTTATGTGTGTGAGATTGTCTAAAAAATGAAATAAAAAACACTTTCATATTTTTTTTCTCGGTCTTGTGGTCATAATACATACGTAATGTATGTATGTGTGTGTTGCCTGGCCCTGGAAGTTTACAGGCACCTCAAACCTTACAGCGCTGCTCACTTCGCCTGTCTACCTCATCATGGTTTTGGATTCCTTTCCAGGGTGCCAGAACTAGTCTAAGCGATAGCGGACAGTAAATAAAAAACGAGCAGCACAGCCATAGTCGTAGGTTTTACGTCCTGTGTCCGGAGCTTCGTAATTTCCCAATGGCTTATCGTCAGCCACGCTATTCGGCATTGGGAATCGAACCTGAAAGTCCTCAATAAACATTGATACGACGGGCAATGTATTCTATGAGCCTACGTTTTTTGCAATGATAGGTTAACCAAAGGTTAACAAAGTTGAGAAAGCACATAAAAAACACAGAAAATTAATTCCTTGTTGTCATTAGCAAATCGAATCCGGAATTCGTAATGTGAGTAGCGAGTCAAATCCGGAATGTGTAATGTGAGTCGCGAATCGAATCCGGAATGTGTAATATGAGTTGTCACGGTAACTCCTATGGCATTAGCCTCTTAATGTATTACTGAATGGACATAAAAAACTGTCAGTCAATTCTGAAAATATTATATCATCACGATTTAGGATCGAGCGATCAATTACGCCAAGTTTCGAATGAATGGACAACGTAGTTGTCGAGAAATTCATCAAAGTAATGAGGAATATCGTCTTTCCATGAATCGTTACCACTGAAACAGTTTTGAACATGCGTACAGTCACTGACAAAACCTCAGTCAAGCACACGCCAATATCGTCGAATTTGACTTCAATTATTATCGAAAGTGGAAAATTATCATTACCAAGTGTTAATTCATTCTCAGTTTAGCTATTTGTGAGGCTAAACATGTACAAAATGGTCGAGATCGGTAAATCCACGATTCGCTCATTTTGGACTAACTTTTTGCCAGACGGTCAGTCCGCTAAGACCCAAACCATTTTGCAACGTAAATTCATCATATCAAACCAACTAGAATTCCATCTTCGCACTGAATATACCATAGAAACTACCAATAAGCGACGCAAAATGAAAAGACAAAGAAACTTTATAGGTTACGTTTCCATCTTCCTCCTCGTCTCGCGCAAATCCACTCAAACTCTCCGCACCCCACCAACTCGACTCTCAACTCACACTCCTTTCACACTCAAACAAACCGATCTGTTTCCCACGCGCATATTCTCCATCAAAAAAGAATTGACCCGCCCAAACAAAGCCGTCGGCAAAGAACGTTACCTGCGGCCCCATGTTGGGTGGCATTTGTTGCGAGTGCGGAGGATAACCCGACTGCTGCTGCGGCGGCTGAGATTGCTGCTGCTGCTGCGGAGAAGGCTGCGTCATGGGCGGTCCGCCCGGCGGCAGAGGTCCGCCCTGATAACCCTGCGTCGGACTGTGCGGATGATGCTGCGGAGGTCCCATGGGACTGCCCTGCGGATTGGAAGGCGACGGCGATTGCTGAGGCGGACCCATCGGACTCGGAGCTTGTGGCGGGGGCATAGGAGACGACTGAGGCGACGGGCTCGCCATGTTGCTCCTATCGGAATCCAGTTTATCCCCCTAACGCCTCCTTCGCACCCCAAAAACAAAAAAAAAACAAATCAAATCAACTTCCAAAAAAAAAAGAAAGCCAAAAAATAACCAACAAAATAAAAAATTTCAAGAAAAAAAAAACATGCCGCGTCAAAACTTCAAAAACCGTGAAACGCGGCAAACGAGACACATGAAAATCTTGAAATCCATTTTCATATGCGCGAACAAATCAATGGTCGGTCATTTTCATGAAAATTTATGAAACATAGAATAATGGAAGGAAAAATAAATGGAAAAAAAAAAAAGGTAAGCATTATGCGAATCGACGTTATAACCGAACGTTTATTGCCAACAATAGTTTCCGAGGCGACTCGTTCGACGTTACGGAATCCGTTTCAACTCGTAAATACAACGACGACCCAGCCTGATAATCATCGACTCACCGTTTTGGATATCCTTCAATGACACACCACTCGCGAAGATAAAAAAAAAACCCTTATTCACTGATCCGATCCAATATTGTTCACCACGAAACAACGTTTAAAAAAAAAAAAAAAACCCATACGATGAATAAAAAACACACCACACTGCTAACGACACCGAAGACACACGCCACCGGCCATTTTACTCGGTAGGTTCTCTCGCCTCTTCGTCGATGGGTCTCAGCGTCGAACGCTGCGTTGCCGAGTTTCACGAAATAGGTTAACGTAATACCGAAGACAAAAAAAAAAAAACCAACCATATATGCCTACATGGAAACCTTATTTGCACGAAAATGTTTTTTTATTCAACGATCGTTGATTGTTTCGAATGTGTGAAAATTGTGTAAAAGCTTTGATACGATGATTGTCGTTGGAAAATTGTTAATTCCGAAATGCATTCTGTGAGACACGACGTGAGAGGGAGAGAGAGAGAGAGAAACGAAGCGGTGCGATGACGCGCGCCAACTCTCAAAAAACGTTGCCTTGGGGCGGGACACGATTATTATTTTTTTTTTCTTCTTTGTTTTTCTTTTTTACGCGTTTTGTATTTGGCGTGGAGAGTGGACGAGTCTTGGATGCACGTTGATCACACTTTTTTCGTCGTTTGTGGTTTATGAATTCTGTCGTCGATGAATTTGTTTTGTTGAAATAACCGAATAAATGTGGGAATCGTAAGTCGGTATTTATCGATTGGATTATTCGGCGCGGCTTTCCGGTTGGCGCGGCGGGCGGCGGCGGCGGCAGGAGTGGGGGGAGGTGTCTGAAAGCGACGCAAGCAAAGATGGCGTCGCTCGTGAAACTTGCCAGAATTTTCAATCCCATAACATCGAAGAATTCATCGTTGTTTTACAACTTTGTTCGACCGAGTGAGAATAAACAAACAATTATTTTAACATTTTTTTCATTGAATAACAATGAAAAATATCATGAAAATGATATGTTGTACTTTAGTCATGTTTTTTTATAGGTTAATTACGTAAGTTTGTATTAGACTACTCCTGTTATTTTATTATCGTTATTATTATTTTGTTTCTAACCTACAAATCAACGATCATGTTTATGGAAATAATGATAAATAAAATATGTAGAGAGTTATCAGACTTCGGATTGGATGCCCGGTCCTTATCCGAAGACGGAGGAAGAGCGAAGAAAGGCGGCTGAGAAATATGGATTGTCGCCGGAGGAGTACGAGCCTTATCCGGACGACGGCAACGGTCTCGGAGATTATCCCAAGTTGCCGCTGGTAGGAGGAGCCGCTCGCGATCCTTATTATCCTTGGGACGATCCGGTGCACAGAAGAAATTTGCACGATCCCGTAAGCATATTTGTTATCGTCGTTTATAATTCTTTTTTTTTTTTTTTTTTAAATTTTGTTAACGGAGCCATTTCGTTGTTTCTTTTGTAGGTGCACGTGGATGAGAATATGATCGGCGAGGATCGTTACGACGCCGGCGTGAGACCTGTGGCGTCCGGAAAGACCATCTACGCCATGTTCTTCGGATCCGTCGGGTCCATTGTGGCTCTGCTATTGTTTTTCGAGCAGTTTAAAACATATCCGCCTGTTGTTAGTATCGCTCGGTCCGACTGTGACTCGAGATTTCGCAGTTTTATTAACGGATTAATGTGGTTTTTTTTTGTGATTACAGATGGAGAAACAACTTCCAAAACCGGGTGTGGTGCATTACACCTTCGAGCCGCTTCGTTGAGAATTGTTTAACATAATTGGAATGTAGATAAAGAACGTAATTTAATTAATGAAATACAGACTATTATTTGATATTTCTTTTTACCCGTGTTCCCGTTATCACTTCGTAATTAAAACGTAACTACAATTCATTTGAAAGAAGAAGCAAAGATACTGGTATTATAAAATACAAGTTTTATTAATACGATAATACGAAAAAATAAAATAAAATTCAAATCGACGTCGATTGATAATGAAACAAATTTGAAAACCCTTGTTTTATCAATATTTATTATCTCTACGAGTTCACATCCGATCATAGATATTATGATTCACAAATCATCTCTGTGATCCACAGCACCTATGTGCAAAAATCTGTTTGATGAAAATCAGCCGTTTCGGTCCAGAATTGCGACAAACTTTTGCAGCAATTCACGACGGTACGATAAAACTGAAAACGTCCTCTTTTTTTTTTCCGTCGGAAGTTAAGGAAGGAGTAAGGTTAATTCGATACAAAGAAAGCATATTTTCGATAGTGAAATCAAAAAACCAAAATAATTTTATTAATTGACAAGTTTCCGCACGAAACGTCAAGTGTTCTTAAATTGTTTTTTCAAATTTTTTACACCATTTAGAAGTCATTTTGATGATATCAGAAACCCCACTCGAGTCAACTATAGCGTAACTATAGTAATAGAGATATAACGTAGCGATATGACTATAGTCGACTCGACTAGGGTTTCCGAACGCAAAGCCGGTGGGGGTAAAGCCACCCGACGTCACCATTGGTCACTGTGAACTCAGCCAATGGCGAAACGCGCGCTTTAAATATCGCGCCACTCGAGCCACGCGTTATTGACAGTTGAGTTTCGTAACTGAATAATAAAAACCCAGAAAAAATATATACAAAACATGACGAGATCACGAGATCGAAATAATTCGTAGTATTCAATTGCCAAAGCAATTGGAAAAATGAAGTCGAAAGATTCTCTTCAATTGACACTCGCAATTATAAAACCCCACGCTGTGAAATCTCCGTTTGTTCTCCATGTAAGCACATAACCTCAAATCTCAATTTTGGAAAAAAAGCTTTATCACAAAAACTTTTGCGAATATTTTGTGTTTTATTTTTTATTTATCAAAAGTTGAAAAGAATTCATCGAAAGTTTATGAGATAATTTATATGTGTGAAAATTCCTACCTTCGACTTGTTCCAACCGAACCTATCGTCAGTTGTTACGTTCTTTCAGAAAATTCGCGATTTGATGATCGAAAATGATTTTAAAATCGTCAGATCACGAAGAACGGTGATAAATCAAGCGGATGCCAATCTGTTTTATTCGGATCACAGAGAAAAATTTTTCTTCAATCGTCTCATCACTTTCATGTGCAGCGGTCCGTCGGACATTCACATACTCGCGAGACGCAACGCGATTTCCAAATGGCGTGAACTCATGGGTCCGACCAAAGTTTATCAGGCTCAGTTCACCGCGCCGGACACCATCAGAGGACTGTACGGCCTTTCGGACACGCGCAACGCCACCCACGGCTCGGGTATGCAAATATCAACGACTCAATTCCATTATCGTGTCGATTAATTTTTGTTCTTCGCAGATTCTCCGGATTCGACGGAGCGCGAGATAAAAATATTTTTCAAAGACTTCGATGCCAAAATGTGGTTCGAGAATGAGGAAGCGTTGTACAAATTAGGCAGAACAAAGTTGGATGAAATTGCGTTTGTCCACAAGATCGATCAGAGTTCAAAGGTCGATGGGGTTGCTGAAAAATTCAGCAGCGATTGATTGTTTTTTTTTTTTTTTTTCGATCTCTAGAATCTGAAAATTTTAGTATAATCACTAAAATATAGGTTTTCTTTTCAAATTGTACATTCATGTCTATAAAAAATTCGTCAAATGTTAATCAGTGGGAAAAATAGTCAATTTCATTTATTTTCCTTTGTACTTGTTAATCTTGACATCTAGTGGCGTCATCGGACATGTTTATGGACTAGAAGAACAATTATTTACAAATCGTCACAAAAATCGCTTTCGCGATTATCGACAAACTGTTAACGAAAAAAAAAAAAAAAAAAAAAAAAAAAATATCGCAATACAAATGAAAACGTGAGGCACTTGAGAGTCTCCGGACAAATTAATGTTTCTCACGCGTCCACTTTGACGTAAACTTTTGGTCGTGAAAACACCTTTATCCCTTCCTCCAATTTGTTAAGCTGTTTTTCAATTTCCATCTTTCGTCTTTGGGATTTCAACGTGTCGGTTTTTATGGGCATCATGTTTAATTCGTTCACGTAATCTTGATAATCTGAAATCGAAAAAAAGGTCAGATTGTCAAAAATGCAAAAGCTGCTGGATTAAGATAAGGGTGAAAAACTTTTTTTCGCGTTCGATTGATATACTCCTGAAAAATGATGCTGAAAATATTTCCAAAAAAATATTGTAAAAAAATATTTCAAAGAAGATTTAAAAAAAAAATAATACTGAATTAAAAAAAACATACGTTTTTTCAACATTCGCAACGTCTCCTTTCGCTCGTCATCCGGTAGAGGCAAGTGTCCCTCCGGACAGTCTGGATGCGACGTCGCTGCTTTGATCTTTTCGTCCCTTTGGTGCTGAGCTTCTTTTCTATCGCGAATGTATCTGTTGCAAAACAATTCCAAAGAAATTCCATCAAATTTTCAGATTTCCGTAGAACTCTGGGAATCTCTTTCCAGTTTCGGTCAGTCCGTCTGTCCGTCTGTCTATTTAATTATGGATATCGTTGCCTCTTCGCATTCTTAACTCTTTCAATCTGATCGACAATGAATAATATATTGAAAATTGCTATAAGTTACTTTTAACGTCATACTTGGGGACAACTCCCTTCCGATAGTTGGGCAGTGGAACTCCGTTGTTCAGTTGTTCAGCCATTTTGCCGGCGACCGTGGCTTTTCGTTTGTTTAATTTCGAACGATCCGCCTGGTCTCCGAAAGAAGCCGGAGGCGAGGTCGATCGTCCGAAATTGTGTCTCTGAGCGTCGGTGGACGAAATATCGCCTCGGTCGGACGGTAGACACTCGCCAGGCAACAAACCGTCACCGTTTCGGGTCGGTCCACCATCGTTCTTCGATTTTCCGCTCGACGGATATCTTGGAAACAGATTCAAATTTATTCGATTCGTTAATTTCATTTTCTAACCCGACGTCGATCGAAAACCGTCAAACCGGTACCTGATAACTCCCTCCCTGTACAAAACGGAAATATCATCCTCGCTCAGAGTCTGAATTCCCTGATTTCTGTATTTGACGCAACAATTGTCATCCGCATCGCATTTGGACTCTTCTTCCCGGAAATTGAGGTTAGAAAACGCTTTCGTCATCTTATTGTCTCGAACGCCGCTCAACTTGGCCGTTGCTTTCGACTTCGACAAGCAATTCGTTTTTCCAGGACTCTTGTAAATCTTTTTATCGTCCCCCGCATTTTTTCCAGCTAAGGCATCGCCGATTCCACGCTCCGGACGTCGGCCGTCGTCGTTCAAATTCGTGTCGGAGCGTCTCAAGCTGGATTTTCGATCGCCATCATCGCACTTTCCATTTCTAAGACTAGAATTTATTCTCGACGTCACGTTTTGATATTTGTCCACAGTTTTCTTTTGCAGCTGAAGCTTTTGAAGATCTTCGACCTCTTTGGTGTGAAAAAATTGTTCCATGCGACGCAAGTTTCTCACATTTTCTTGAATGAAATTTTTTCTACGAGTTGGCTCTAAAATAAAAAATAAATTGTTTCATTTATGGGTGAAAAATTTATTTAATTTTATCGAAGAGAGATTTTGAAAAATATGATAAGCTTACTGGAATTCGGAAATATGCCCTTGAGAGTCGCCATCGACGTTAAAGTGACCGGTCGATGATTCAATGACGCTGATTATTCTATCAATACCGAAAGCATTCACACCGGCATCAATAATTCACTATCCAGCGTTATGAGGACAACTCCAAGGACAAACAACAACTTTATCGACACGTTAAATGCAGAACAACCATTTTTGTTCTCAGAACATTCATCGGAATCTTCCGAAAAAAAAAACGAGAAAATTCACTTATTATCGACACATTTATTTAATTTAAGACGATCATTCGGTTGCCAAAACAATTTTGTTTATAAGCGATTATCATGGCCGCTTATGCAGGACATGACACACACGAAACAAAAACAAAACTTGTGACACCCAATTGACACACAGACGTGGTAGAAAGTGTAATCACGAGAGCGAGAGAGAGAAAACGTGGTAGTTGACAACCTATCTCTTTCTAGTTGACGCTGATTGGTCGAGATCATTTCCGATGGTGGGGATAACGAAGTGAGCTTCTGTCCTTTTCTGTACAGTCTGGTGAGAAAATTTCAGCCGCATGACGCGCTGCAGCTGTCGAAGCCATCGACATATAGATATGGACTGCTAATGTCGTGAGAAAAAGTGAAATTGCTATAGAAAGAGAAGAGACTAGCGTGGCTCTTAACCTCTCTCGTTCTAAGTTGAAGCTGATTGGTCGCAATCGTCAACATATATATAATTGCGACCAATCAGCTTTAACCTAGACAGAGAGAGGTTTAGAGCCACGCTAGTCTCTTCTCTTTCTATAGCGATTTCACTTTTTCTCGCGACATTAGCAGTCCATATCTATATGTCGATGGTCGAAGCTGGAGTTAACATTTTTTATTGACTGTACGCGGTGCAAGCGAGACAGACAGACTTCACAGCTTTGCTGTCTCTCTCTTTCTCTCTCTCGAAAAGCGCCCCACCACGCAGAGAACGTTCCCTCCCCTCCCGGAACGCCCCTTGTATTTATTTGAATCGATTAATCGATCGACTCGAACCCGTAGAATGAAAATTGTATTGATAGACATGGAATTATCGAAGCATGATCATTTTTTTATCCTCCTAGTAACTAACACCAACACATACACGCTGCGAGAACCATGAGCATTAGAAAGGCTTCAGCTGCACGAAATACAATCCGTTCCACTAGACATTAGATAAAGAAGGGTTATCGGCAAAAGGTTCTGCACCACTGCTCGGATCATAAATTCCAATGATATTTTTTTCAGTATCCGACGAACCACAGACCGTCGAACAGTTCGAGTCCATTCTTCGATAATTATCGAATCATTCGAATTACGATGTCAATTGATCCGGTGGGTATCGCCACTCAATTAACTCACATTTCGATATCCCTCAATTCGAACTTTTTTTACAGAACACTTCAAAACAAGCAAAAAGAACAGAAAAAAATATACATATATATATAATTTTGCTTTCGAGATGGATCGACTTGTGTGTAACGACCCCGCGAAATTCAAAAATATCGATCTAGATAATTCTCAAGTGATTTTTTACGAAAGCACGATAGTAACAAATTAACTTAACTTAACGTAGCAACTCAATTAAACTAACTAATCCCCTAAACTAACCTGACGATGAACCAACCTCAACAAGCTGAATCCAAGCAAACTCATGCAAATAAGTAATTAAACTTTGGATCTTAGGATGTTCTGGTCATTACGTCGTCGGGATTAGTGAGTTAAGTTTGGTAGTTGATGAAAAAAAAGTCGGAATCTTAACGTTTGCAAGTGCGAAAGAGGCAACTTAACTATAACATGTGAATGTTGATTACGTTAGGAACATGAAAAAGCGTACTCACCGAGCGCGTGGAGCAGGAGATTCTCGAGTGAGGAAATAATTACGCATTTCGTTCAACTGGCGCAGGAAGGTACACAAGGCTATTATTACAAAGACTCGAATTGGATTTGAATAAAAATGGGCTGATAATTTTTTCTTTCTTTTTTCAACACAAGTTACGCAAAAGGTTCGATCGACGATAAGCTGCGAGTTGGATGTACCTTATGGGGTCGAGAAGACGGAAAAATACGATATTTACGGAAATAATTTGCCCAATGGTAAAATTTTTCATATACAATAAATCTATTTATAACAATAATGAAAAGAGTTCAGATAATTTTATTCATAGATGACAATCGTTTAATAAATTAAATAAAATGTTACCAGATGCTCCAATAATTGTTTGATAAATTGAAATAAAATGTCACTAGATTCTCCAAATAATCGTTCAATAAATTTCACAAAATTTTACCAGATGCTCCAATTTTCGTATTTATACACGGTGGATATTGGCAACAGTTGAGCAAAGATCTTGCTGCTTTTCCCGTCGAAGTTTTGGTTTCTAGGGGAATCAAAGTTTTCGTAGTTGGATACAGTCTCTGTCCTGCCGGTAAGCTTTCATTTTATTATTATTATTTTTATTTTTATTATTATTATTATTATTATTATTATTATTATTATTATTATTATTATTATAATATTTTGTTTCCTATTATTACGTTTACTTACGTTTTATTCACTATGCGTTAGGTATAATTATTTTGTTTTTTTTTTTTTTTTGGTTTTGGTTTTCCAGTTAGCGTGAGCGAGATAGTGGCTCAAACCAAGGTCGCCACGGCTAAAATTTTGAAACACGCTCGTGATATCGGATCAAAGTGAGCGAGATTTTTATTCAAAAAAATAAAATAAAAATAAAAATAAAAATAAAAAAATAATTGTGCGGATAAAGATTTTTTTTTGTATGTTTTGTTACTCGTCGTAATTGATAAAATTTTATGATTCAGACGAGTTTGGATAGCCGGACACAGTGTCGGGGCTCATTTGACCGCGAGTATTATTCACGACGACGAGTGGTTAACTTCGATGAATCAACAAAAATGTTCACATCTGATAAAGGGCCTTATTCTGATCGCTGGGATTTACAATTTAAAGCCTCTGCTCGGTACGAGCTATAACGAAGCTTTGAAGCTGAGCTCGTGAGTTTAATCATTTTTTTTTATCACCCTAGTTAATAATTTTTTTATCACCCTAGTTAATAATTTTTTTCATCAGCATAGTTATTTTACTTTTTCAACTCCCAACTGAAAAAGGGTGTTTCTACGTTCATATACATACAAATTTCAGAGACGAAGTGAATAATCTGAGCTTCGGCTCCCTGGACACGAGTCAAAGCAAACCGATAAACGACATCAAAGTCATCGTGGCTGTTGGTGAATGCGATGCTCCGATATTCGTAAAAGAATCCAAAAACTACGCGCAGGTATCAAAAATATTAAACCCGATTCACAATTCATGAAATTTCGAAACCGCGGAATATAATTTCCGAACAATTTCCTAAAACTAAAAACAAACAAACAAAAAAAATAATAATAATTAAAATTTCAGAAGCTCGTTGGTTTCGTCGACAACGTTGAATTTCTATTGATACGCAACAACATCGATCACTTCGACATTCTCGAGAATCTCACGGATTCCAATTTCGCGCTTACGAAAATAATTATCGATCACGTTAACGCATAACGAAATATTCACGAAAAATATTCGTCCGTTTTTTTTTGTCTCTTCCACTGCCGATTCAACCGTCGCAATGGATTCCCATCTTTCACAATGATGGGTCTTCATTTTTTTTCTTCTGTTTATTCCCCCAAGACAATGAAAATTTTTAATAAAGCATTTTTATATTTCATATACCAATCACTAACTTATTATCTAGACGTTAAAATAATTGTTTTTTTTTACTCTATGCGATATATTTATATGTGTATATATATATATATGTGTGTGTATATTTAGGACGACCAGAGCTTCGAGATTTGGAATGAGAAATTCGCATTCGCTGTTCAATCATCACAATATACAGTCTATCGGTCTCGGTTACAGTTTTTTGTTTTTTGTTTTTTGTTTTTTTTGTTTTTTTCAGACACTCGGATAATCTTGCTATTGCCAATCACTCATTCCCAACTATCGCCATTGAATGGCGATTTCTTTTTTTCTTTTTCAATTCTTTTCAACACTTTAATCCTGACGATTTACTTTGAAGTGACGATTAAAATCGCAATGTCGTTAAAATGACACACGTTTCAATGTCCATCGATTTAATCAATCTGTTTACAAGTTTTAAGGTTCGTTTTAAAGTATTTTAGCAGAACTACGATATATATATATATATATATATATATATATATTTTTTTATCTTTTAATTCAATTTTTTAGGATCGTTTTTTTAATTTTTTATTTTTAATTCTTCGAGATTCAACGGATTGGCTTCTTTTTTGGGAAGATTTACCGGACAATAGAATTACGAAAAAAATAAGAGAGAAAGGAAACACAAAGCGTTACTCATATTTCCCAAACCTCTGGAAAACAAAAAAAAAACAACAAAAATTGTGCTCCTACTTTCACAAATTTAGAAAACAATCTTCCATCCCCAAGTCTCAATTCCAAACAAAACAACAAAAAAAAAATTACCAAATACCGGATTTAATTTGTTTATTGTTATTTTTATAACGAATAAATAACGAAAATTTCGTACAACAAATTTTCATGGTAGAGTAAAAACCCCGAGCTACGAGTATGAATTTTTTTCAGATTTTTCTAGATATTTATTTTCTATATTTTCGCATAGCTTTGGGTCGATTCGACACTCAGTTACAGTTGAACAAGATCCCCGAACGTCCGAAGCAGGTTCTCCGTCGCTCCGCCAGGAGCGCATATCGCGCCATCTCTCTCGCACTCGTTGCGAATTCCAAACGTTCGGGATCCTCTCACAGATGTCAAAAAAACAAAAAAAAAAAAGCGTTACACCCAAAGAATAAATCGTCCGATCTCACGAAACTCTTCCATTCGTCTCTCCCCATCGATTTCCAACCGAAAGTCCATTCTCATTCCCAACGAACTCGCAAACCACGGCGTGTCATCTCATTTCCATCATCGTGCCCCAAAATTGTGACAAAAACGTCGAAAAAACCGTTTGTTACTTACGCGGTTGCAAATTATTATTTCTCAACACTCTATCGTCCATTCTCGTATTTCTCAATGACGCCACGGGCACAGTTACGTAACGGCCATTGCTCGTGCGCATGAGTTGCATCTGCGTGGACTGCGCACCGGGCGTGGCGTGCGGTATGGCAACTTTATTGGGCGGTGGTTGATTATTCTGTCGTGGCAGATAATTCGTCGCCGGATTTGCGATACCACCGCGAACAAGTTGTATCTGATACTTGACCGCATTCGCATTGGCGGCCATTTTGTTCGTCTGATCGACGTTCAACGGTCGCGCGTCGATCGCCGCGGCGGCCATTTTGTCGTTGGTGAGTCGCGTCGCTTGCATCTGATTGGTCTGTTGCAACGGCACGCGACTTTGCAGACCGGCGATACGATTGGACAAGATTTGGGAACGTTGATTGGGCGTCGATGTGGCAATTGGCACGGACGTGATTTTAGGTTGGGGCGTTTGCGCCGAATTGCGCGTGCGCGTAGGGTCGATGGTCGCCGCGGTTTGCGCGCTATTGGACAGTCTTGTTTCACGGGGTTTTATGGGAATCGGTTTGACCGTACATGGCCTTCGGGTTATCAACGAAATTTCCGGTCTCGTTAGATTAATCGTATTTCGTAAATTATCGTGCGAACGCGTTGATGTTTGATTGGTTCGCGTCGAACCCGACGCGACTGGCAAATAACTCGAATTTTTCGCGCTCGAAGATGTCGCCACCGTCGCTGCGGACGACGATCGAAGCCTCGAAGTTGCAATTTTTTCATTTTTCGTAGAATTTTTGACAATCTTTGCTGGCAAATAACTCACGACCGTTATTTCGTCCTCCGTGGAATCCAACGTTTCCGGCTTGTTCTTCGTCGTCGTCGTCGTCGTGTCGTTGTCTCCTTTCGGTTGTTCCGTTGTCTCTTGACTGGACTGCCAAGTTTCCGGTTGCTTGGCGAACGATCGCAGACGCAACGGTTGCTGCATTACGTTTTCTTCTTTCATCGGTTTATTTTCACCGTCCTCGGTATCAACGTCGTCAAGAATTACTACAAAAAAGGTGGAATGATCGTTAGGGTGGTTTTCGTTTGGATCGTGGGGAAATGTTTGTTGCGCCGGGGGCTCGATCGATGGCAAGAAATATTACGCAAATTTTGAGCCTATCGCGGACCTCCTAGTCCAATTCTAATGTCCGTCCAAGATCGGGCGAAGTTTCC
Source organism: Diplazon laetatorius (assembly GCA_963662125.1). NCBI lineage: Eukaryota > Metazoa > Arthropoda > Insecta > Hymenoptera > Ichneumonidae > Diplazon > Diplazon laetatorius. The sequence continues at coordinate 19,158,456 of OY759155.1, read as the reverse complement.
CGTTTGAAATACATGCGATTTTTTTGTATGTCGGTTATTAAATTCGCGGGCCGACTAATTGTGGCTTGAAAAATCCAATAACTATTGAATTATTTGGAAAACATGGTGAATTGAATTTCGACGCGAGATTCAAGTCGATACGTTGAAAAGAACGCGGGTGGGTACGGTTTTTGCGAGTGGGATTCTTTGGACCCCAAGTGACTGATCCGTTATTATTTGGAGGTCCAACGGGTCTTCAACGGGTTAAGTGGGAAACTCTACTTGGTCTTGGGCAGTAATCAGAATTAAACCAGAAGGTTCACTATAGGCTCAAAAAAAATTTCATTTTTTTTTTAAAGATCGATCGAGCCTCCAAAATCAACATTCGGACACGATCCAAACAAGAACCACCCCAACAATCATCATACCGAAATTCCGAAAGCTAATTCACATTCACTCTTTTAGCATTAACGATTTTTTTTTTTCAAAACAATTATTTCGTTTTTTCTTTTGTTTTTAATTTTTTTCTTGATTTTGATTTTTTTTGTTCCGCCTATAATTTTAGAACACAAACCTTCGATCGTCTCGGCTTCTTTCGGTGGAGATTTTTTCGGCGACGAGGCTGGCGTCACGTCGACCGGATTTTTGGACGTTGTTGCATCGCTATCTTCGTCTTCGTCGTCGTCGCTGATCTTCGAAATTTTTTTCCCATGTTTTTTTTTCGATCGAATTTTTTCATCGCCATCTTCGACAATTTCCGGTATAGCTTCGAGGACTTTGGAGGTCGTGTCTTGGTCGCCATTTTCGCTGTTGAGATCGTCTTCGTCGACGTCTTCGTCGTTCGAAACGTCGAGGTCTTTGTTGTCCCCGCGATCCGATTTTTTGTCGTTGTTTTCGTCCTCGTCGTCTTCGTCGTCTTCCTCGTCCTCGTCCTCCTCGTCCTCGTCCTCGTCACCCTCACCCTCGCTCGGACTGTCGTCCTTGTCACCCGTTTTACCCTCTTCTTGCTTTCTCACGAATTCTTCGAATACCTTTTTTTCGTTTACTTCGGCGATTTTTTTGTTTTCCGACAATTTTTCCATCAATTCGGCGTCGGCGATCGCCGGATCGACGTTGTTCTCCAGATTCAGGGAGAACGTGTCCCAGTAATCGTTTTGACGCGCTTCCTGCAGATGTTTGCCCAATTGGGTGAAAGCTTTTTCCGCTGAAATTACAATTTGGAAACACTTTTTTTTTTTCCGTTGATCGAAAATTTTGTGGAATATTTTGTCGTGAAATTTGTGGAAAATTTTGTTGTGAAATTTGTGGAAAATTTTGTTGTAAGATTGTGGAAAATTTTGTTGTAAAATTGTGGAAAATAATTTATTCATTCGAAGAAAAACAAAAAAATTTGAAGAAAAATATTTATTCATTTGAAGAAAAATATTTATTCATTTGAAGAAAAATATTTATTCATTTGAAGAAAAATATTTATTCGTCGATCGAAAATTTGTGAATTGTATTGTCAGATGATGGTTCTCTGTGATTTCTCATCGGTAATGCATTATCGTATCTCGTGAAATATAAATTTTCTTCCGTATCAAATTTGTAAATTTATTCGATTTTATTTATTTATTTATTTATTTATTTATTTATTTATTTCTGAATAAATTCCAAAAAGCAAATTCCAAAGTCCACTAAAAATTTCTACGAAATTCAAGGACAATTTCGAGGACATTCCAGGACTTTTCAGGGACAAGCAAAACTCCGAAAACGTTCCAGGACTTCAAGGACCACTGGACACCACGATTAAACAATTAAAAACCAATAATTTATAATCGAACGGAACAAATGTTCCAAAAAGCGAATAAAAACAAAATTCCAAACATAAACACAATCTTTTTAGACTTTCCTCATTACAAAACTGTGCAATTTCTGAAACTCAAGAAAATGTGGAATAAAAAAAAACCAGAATAAAAATAAAATAGAAATAATATAAAAATAGAAATAATTGCAAAAATAAAAATCTCACCCATATTATTCATAGCTCGTTTGTCCAACTTGAGTTTCTGTTCCTTATTGACCTTCTCCACGCATTCCAGAATATCCACGTAATCCGGAAATATAAGTCCATCGACGAATGACTTACCCTTCGTCAATCGTCGATTGTTGAACGAAAGTTTCGAATTGATGAAACTGTTTATCGCCTGATCGATCGACGGAATTTGCGTGACTCGAAGATGTTTGGGACGTAGATAAGAACGTCCGGCATCGGGATGATCGTCCGTGTATTTGCACAATTGGGTGTAGAGTTCGATCATGCGCTGTTTGAAACGTTCCAATTTCATGTAATGACTGTTGTTCTCATCGTCCCAATCCACCTCTGCCTCCTCGTACTTTTTTATCATTCTCTGACACTCCCTCATGGCTTTTTCGATTCTCTTTATCTTGTGATTCTTGCGACGCGTCTCGTCCGCGTCCTCTTCGACCTTGGAACCCGACGCGTCCGCCATTTTGGTTTCCTCGTCGGCATCCATCTCGCTTCCGTTCGCCTTCGTTCGCGATTTTTTTCTTCGTGCTTTCATGTCTTTTTGCAACAATTGAACGTAATGATAAACGACTTTTTTGCCCTTTCGCATTATAACCTCGCGTTTGTCGTTCAATGAATCGCGAAATATTTCCGAAGCCGCGTATTCCGGATTCAATTGTTCGTAATAGTTTTTCAATTTGGCGACGATTCTTTCCATGTCCGGACAACGATCGGTTTGCAAACACAGACTGAGAAACATGGAAAACGTGTCCTGATCCTCGGCGTGGAGAACAGGCTTTTTTTCCACCACGATCAAACGTGGCTTTTCGTGAATTTTTGGGGGAGACGATGAGCAACCGGGTTGAGGTTCGGAATCCAAAGTTTTTGGTTCGTCGACTTTATCATTTTTACGTTCCACCATCTCCGACCTCGAAGATTTGCGTTTCGACGACGAAGGTGACGACGAAGGTGATTTTTTCGACTCCGACGATTTCGAACAACCGGGCAGCGATTCGTAATCCATCGATGTCGATTCTTTGTCGATTCGCAAATTTGTCGATTCGTTGGCAATTGTTTTTTCATCGCTGTTCGCAATTCTTGAGTCCGATGGGTTTTTACTGCGCGACAACGACGAGTCGTTGAAATATTTCGAAGTTCCTTCGTCGTTGGGAATCGAACGATTTGATTTGTCGGATGAATCTGGTAATCTCTTGGGGGTTAGTCTCTTGCGTGGCGTCTCGTCGATTCTCGTTCGTATTTTGTGAATCATCGTGTCGGATTTTGACGAAGACGCAGTCTCTTCGTTGGCTTTGGTCGTTGTGGTCGACTCGCAAGCTTTCGCATCGTCGATGCCGTTCGTCGAATCTGTAGTTTCGTTGACAATTTTTTCAACATCTTGCGCAACCGTTGTTTCCGAATGCGTGGAAACTTCGACGGCATCCGCAGATTGGATTTCGACTGCGTTTTTGTCGGACGCGGTCGACGAGCCGTTCGTCGTTTCCGACGACGCGAGAATCAACAGCTCGGGCGAATCGCAAGTTTCGCGAACGGTTTGCGAGTCGCTCGTCGAGTTTTTTTTCGCGAGATCCTTCGTCGGATCGTCCAAACTCTCCGCTGCGACTATCGACGACTCGTCGACAATCGTCCTAACCGCACTCTCGAATTTTTCGCCACGCAATTTTGAGGTTGTGTCACTTTCACTTTCGTCGCCCGTTGTCGCCGAAGAAGCCGACTTGGGAACTTTGATTCGCGAATCTGACAAATTCGTCGTTTCGTTCGCACTTTTCTCAAGCTCGGCGGAAACTTTTCTTTTGGACACTTTGTGCGCGTTAATCGACGCGATTGCATACGGATTTTTGGCATTCTCTCGTTCCCTCATCAGCGCCACAGGATTTATGACCCTGCTGAGCAGGCCCTCGCAATTACTCTTCGAAAGTTGCGATTTCGAAGCGGCGACAGATTTTACGTCGCGTTCTTGCGAATCGCGCCTCGCCGGCTGTGCTTTTTGTGAATTTTCCGATTCCGGGGATTTACGGATCGCGACTTTGTCGACGTCCAAGTTTCCGTTACTTATCACGTCCGTTCGCACCGTCAGCCAGGGTCTGTTGCCGAGGGCGCCGCTCGCCGGCTCGATCGTTCCATTGGCGTCCTTGGACGGCGATTCGATGGTTATCTCCTCGATACCAACATTTCCGATCTTTGATTTTTTCCTCGACGACTCGTCGCTCTCCGCCGAATCGTCAATATTTTTTCTCTTGGTCCCACAAGCGACCTTGATCGTTCCGTCTTCCTTCGGCTCGATTTTCGCAATCAAAAGTCCATCGGGGATCTTTGGTTCCTACAAAGTTGAAAAAAAAAAAAACCACTTGACAATTCCACATGGACATTGTAGAAAATAATAAAAAAATGTTTTTCTTTCGAACATTCGTTTATTTTCAAAACTGAAACTTTTTCTTCTGTTTTCCCGCCGAAAATCATGCATCGAATAAAAAAAAAAAAAAAAAAAAAAACTAAATGGGATGAGAATAAAATGATGGATAAATCGTGGCGATACCTTTAGGGATAATTTTTCGCTCGAAACTTCGTCGTCGGACGACAAACATATTACATCGTCGTCTCCCATAATTTTTTACGGGTTCTCTCGAACTGATCGATGCTGGAACACCTATCACCACGGTCAAGTGGCCCTATCTGTGTATCCGAAACTTTTTTTTTCTTCTCATTTGTCGCTTGACAGTTACATGTGCAGCAAATGGCGTTTCAGTCGAATCGTAAATTCGTGGGAACGGACGAATTACGAGGACAATGGAAAATTGGATTATTCGTTAGTTCATGAGAACAAACAGTGACGAAATTTTTGCACATAGTATACGGGTTGAAATCGGAGGTTAGATAATAACATTGGAGATCCGGTGGATGAAAAAAAGTGTTGTGATATTCGTTCGGCGGGCGCCGATAAACTTTTAACCAACGAAAATTCGTCGTAAGAGCCAGTGAGAGCCACGGCCTCGGCACAGATGAACAGATAGATGACCACTATCATCCAATTTTTATGGTGTCTGGCTTCCTACACCTCGTAAATCCTACGTGACGACGTGTGGGGCTACGTGGTACCAAGCGTTTCCCCACAGATGTCGCGGGGATCGCTGGGAATTATATATAGTAATAGTACACGTGAGATTCGTGTAATCGATTTTATGGGATTGTTGGGCAGCTACTTTCGGGATTCTTACGTTGTGAATTCTTACGTCGTGCCGGGTGCTTGCAGTCCGTGACGTCATATCCGCCCTAGTCCCCCCAAATTTGGGAATTTTTTAAAAATAAATTGAACCTTCAAATATCTACATAAATTCACCAACTTATTTAACACAAACCATTTAATTCATACACAAGATGTCTTTAATTTATATTTAAATTATTTTAAAAATCAAATAATTAAAACTTTACGAAAAACCAAATATATATATATACATCTATCTATACAAAAATCGTAAAAGAAAGCAACAAAACCGACAGCAAAGAATGCGCCGAATTTTTTATTTGTCACTTCCTTGAAAATCTCGAATAGACTGACGGATATTCAAATTTCGCGCGGTGGATGCGTGACGAGCTGCGCGCGCACTCGCTACATCCACTCGTCAGTGGCGCCGCTCTCGCGGCTCATCCGCGAACCTCGTATCGAGAAAATTCGTCTCACGCGAATCGAGAGTCCCCATCGAGATTGTTCGCCCACCCATCTCGTTCGTAAAACTTTTATGACATTGGAGGGTCGTCTTCCTTAAGCCCCGATCGGCCAGCGAAATATCCCCAGAGTGAAAAACCACCAAAATGCGCTAGCTTCACTCCGATGATCCGGGGGCAACAAGCGATATAAACACCTTCATTAGCATATCGCACGTCTTTTACACAATCCCGACGAATTTATTATATATATATCACGTCGTGATTATTCACGTTGACCGCGAACAAAACAAAAAAAAAACAAACAAACAATAAACAAAACAACGAAACAAACATTTTAACATAGAAAAAAAAAACAAACAACTTGAATCAAAAATATATGTGTATGAAAAAAAAAAAAAAGAAAAAAAGAAATGATAAGTTTTTAGCTCGTGGCGATAAAATTTCGTGTTCGCGGACTCGGCGTCGTTGTAACCGCGGCGGGTGAGTGATCGCTGGTGGCTCGAGCTAATCGTCCGAGGACACAAAAAAGTCCATCACACGGTCGAAAAAGTTGTAACACCACACAAGTTACCCCCACCTGGACACCCATGGAGTCACACCGTTCAACGTTTGCAACGTAAGTTGATAATTATTTTTTTCACATTTTGTTTTTATTTTTAAAATTTTTTTCCATTTATGAGACAATGATATAATTTGTGCAACGAAAATATAATCATTGACGTGTTTTAATGACTTTTTATTGTCCGTTTAGGTGTCATGTCGAGCTACTATGACGACCGAACAAAAATTTTTCACTTAACGAATAACATTGGACTGACGACCGGACGATGGCACCGATTCGGCGGCGACAGTTTCGTTGCTGAAAATTACGTGCGGTAAGTTGGGACGAGTCGGATCGAGATGTGGGATTTGATCGTGTGACGCGAGGCGAGGTTGGCTTTGCGAGGTCGAGGGGCTTGATTGTCGAACGGGTTGCTCGTCGAGCGTCCATAGGCGGCGGCGGCGTCGCACGGTTGACGTTTTTTATTTTGGTGTATCGATTGTATGAGATTGGGGAGGTACTTTATCGATAACGCACGAAGAACGGAACGACAAGGCCACCGATGATTGCCTCGGTTCAGTAAAAGCATTACTTTTATTAGTGAGAAGAAAAAAAAGTATTTCGTCGTCTGATGTAATTTTTTTGGAGTTTCGTTTTTTTTGTTTAATGTTTTTATTTGACCGACTCGATTGTGTGCGATTAAATTTATCGGTTTGAATATTTGGAGGCGTCCACTTGTGGATGATACGCGAGTCGAACGAGAGAATTGAAAAGCGCGGTTAAATAAGGTGCGGCATACAATAATCGCAGGTGATTCGATAAAATGAGCTGCGATTATTGGCCCGATCGATATTTTGAATATGCTGGACAAATGACAAACAAAAAAAAACAAAAAAAGCTTTCTATCGACGAAGCTTTCTCATCATTACGTTTTACCGAACACTCGTGACGTGTTTTTTTTTTCTTGGATGAACAGGCGATCCATGAAACATAAAGGCGCGTTCCTCTAGCGCCTAATCGATACACCAGTCTGATGCTTTGAGGCACAATGGACGCATCGTCGCTGGTTGAAGCCAATGTTCGAAAGCACATTTACGTTCGGTAAATGTGCTTCTGTCGGCGAATAAAACAGTGATGGACAAATGTTTCATTCAATTAACCGTCACCGATAAACCGCAGCAAAATTTTCACAAAGCTCCAATGTTGGCCATTTTTTTTTTTTTTTTTTTTTTTGGGTTATCGACAGCAATTTCGAGAACAATGGATTCAAATCACCCAAAATGTATACTGTTTGAAATCCATGTTCTTTCTCTTCACGACAATATACTAATCCAACCAGGAATGGGCATTTGAGCATTGATTCAACGAAAACGTATTTTTAAAATACTTCTCTAAACACAAAATTACAATAAATCATCTCGCAACAATTAATATCTTCACATTTGTTCGATGATTATTAATAATTCAGATGAATCATGATTTCACAATAAAAAAATAAAAAAACTTACAAGGCCCCCTAATCGATGGGTTAATTAGTCAGAATAACAAATTCAAAAATGTATTTAAAACACACGTTTTCCATCGAACGGATGCCCACGAATCCACAAATAAAATCCAAACAAATCACTCAGTCACAATTTCGTTGATATTGTAAAATTGCAGATAATCTCCATCGGCCGTGTATGGGCTGAAAGCAAAAAAAAAAAAGCAAAAAAAAAAAAAATGGGAAGACCTCGAAAGAACCAGGCGAAGCCGCCTTCGAAACCCCCGCCGAAATTCGTGGCGGTGAGAAAATCCAGTCGTCAAATAGCCCGAAAGCAACAGAAACAAGACGACAAACCCGTGAACGGTGAAATTCCCCAACCGACAACACCAACAACACCACCAAACAACATCGCAAACTCGGCTAGCGAAAAAAAACCCATAGAAAACAACGAATCATCGTTAAAACCTGTGACGACTGAACGGCGCAAGCGCGGTCGTCCACGAACCGTAAATCGTGAAAAAATTCCCTCCCCAAAACCGGAAATAATTCCAAATCACGAAAACCCACCGCACGACAAAAAAGTCTCGAGCGAGAGTGAAAACAGTGAGGAATCCATTATTCGCGATGGAACATTAACGAAAAATTTAACAGCCGCCGATGTGAGACAGATGGTCGTTGGAATCGAAGATTCCAACGTTCCCGAATCAACGACGGAAACTTCCGAAGTTCTGTGGTCCGAAGACGTGATCGAGGAAACGATAATATGCGAGGAAATGGAAGTAGACGCCGAAACATTGGAAACCAGTCGTTACACGTTGACCGACGACGGTAGCGTAGTTCTCGAACAAGTTTTACTCGTCGACGAGCCAAATTTTCATTCCCAAAAACTCGTTAATTACACGATAATCACCAACGATGACGTCACCAACACGACCGTGGAATCAATGTCCACGGATTTAATCGTCAACGATAATTACGACGAAACCCGAGAGTACGAAATTATCGAGGAAGGAGTGAGCAGTTTGCACGTGAAAGACGTCAACGATGACGATGACACGTCGTCAAACTCGATTGAAAATAAATCGAAAAACGAGGAAAACGATAAAACAATGAAAAATAATCGTGAATCATTTTTACCGAATGATGCAGATCATCGAAAATCTGTTTTAGGTAAAAAAACGAATAGCAGGGACGAAAATCATGTGGAAATAATTGTGAACGATGTTTTAGCGAAGAGTGGGGATGACGATTGTTCGATAAACGAGTCGACGATGGACTCGTCGTCGATTCAACGATCTGGGGAAAATGGAACGTGCGACACTGACACCCAGATCACGTCGACGTCCGACGAATCTTGTTCCAACAGCGAAATAGAAAAATCTGCACGAGGTTCTTTGCCAATTTGTGGGAAAAACGATGTTTTACTGGCGAGAATCGACAGCGAGCTGGAAGTGATGATGAACGACGAGGAGGACGATGAAAAAACGTTGAAGAACAAAACGATGACGATGATGATCGCATCTGACATGGAGGACACCAGTTCGCAGTCCGATTCGACGTTAAATCGCAAAGAAATCACGATGGCTGGATTGTCGATCAACGAAGACGAAGAAAAAATCGAAAAAACGCGACCCGAGGTCGATAAACCGGTCAAGGTCACGACTGAGGACAACGACGAGAAATCCGAGGTTCCAAATGTCCAGGAAAAGTGCGATTCCGGTCGTGGACAGAAACCCAATCGTTCGAATCGCATATCGCAACGTTCTTCGCCGGGCAAGATTGCGCATGCGCGTGGCGACGCGAACGATCGTCCGCAAATGATCGAGGATCTTTCGCGCGACAGCGAGATCGACGGTAAACCCGATTCCGAGGACGCGAAATTGTCGAGCAGCAACAACAGCAGCAGCGAGAACAGCAATGACAACACGATCATGTCGGGGGCTTGTAAAATTGGGAGTTTGAATTTTTCGAAAAATTGTCGCGTGCCGAGTGGCGGGGGCGTTGGGGAGGCGGAGAAGAAGGTGGATTTTCGCAGTCGCAGCGGTAGCACCGATACCACGGAATCGGAAAGCGGATCCAACAGTTCGGCCATCAGACGCAGCAGCAGAATTCGAACCATCGGGTTGATGAAGCAGAGGTAAAGTATGGTTAATTATTTATTTAGTTATTTGGTTATTTAGTTATTTATTTATCTATTTATTTATTCATTCGGTTATTTAGTTATTTATTTATTTATTTATGTATTTTTATATTTTTGGTTGTTATCACACATCGAAAAAACTACGTAATGATCACACCGGGTCCGGCGGACCCTACCCACAAAATGAGTTGCCATTTGAGTTATATTTCTCACGTATTGACTCAAATCTCGTACGAGAATGAAGTTTAAGACTTTCTCTTTATCCAATGGTTTTCTTTTTTCTTTTTAAATAATACGTTGTTTATTTTTTTTTTTACAAACAAACGCGAGAATAAATTTTGTTTGAAAAATTATCCTTTTTTACTGAAAAAAAATTGCCAAAGTTTCAATTTTTTTTTTGATAATTGACGATAATTCTTTAGAATATGAGACGTCGGAGTTGAAAAATTCGTTGAGTCGCTGTCCAAAAGCTATACGATGAGTAAAACAATTTTCGTGATAAATCTTATCTGTCTTTGTGTAAAACGCTACGAATTAATTCCAACTCTCACCAACAACATACTTTTCACGCATTTTTTCCTTCTATCTACGTTAATTTTTATTATTAATTTTCAATCATTACAGTCCGCCCTTGGAATAAGAGACCCAAAGCCCCCTCAAACTGGGGAAAGTCTCTTATTGTCGAGTCTCTAATTCCAGTGGCGGACTGTATTTTATTTTTAATTATTTTTCATTTATTTATTATATTTTATTTTATTTTATTTTATTTTATATCATTTTTCATTTATTTATTTTATTTTATTTTATTCTAATTTTTTTTTTTTTTGCGATGACATTTGTACTCACTATATTTTCTTTCCGGCCCGGTACTCTTAGGGGCCTTCCACCTCTAGAGTACGAAATGATGACAATTAATTCATTAATTTATGAAAAATTAATAATTTTCTTTGCCCTTTTGCGATTCGGTTTGCAGATCGCGCGGTCGTGGTCTGGTGACAAAACCGAATTTGGATCTGTCGAAGGTGGTGATGCAGCAGCAGCAGGAACGCGAGAGACTGGCGAGCGCGACGGCCACGACGATTCAAGAATTGCGCGACACCCTGGAGAGCCATTCGGACACGCAGTCCGAACGTGAAAACGGCAACAAAGCATTGCGAATCACGGATTCCACGACAGCGGGCAGTCTGACGAGCGGACCGGGCGGTTACGATTCCGATTCCACGAAACCCGTCAAAGTAAAATCGCGATGGCGAAGATCGAGCGAATTGGAGATGGGAGGTTCGACTTCGGGTTCGCGCATTGCGTTTGGCAATCTCGCGAACGCGACCGGCACGGGTTCGGGATCGGGTTCGGCGACCGGTAGCGATTTTGGTTCGGGACCGTCGTGTCCGGGTTCGGGTTCCAGTTCGGCTGCCGTTACACCGGTTCCCAATGATTTCGACGTCGCGAAAGATTCGGGCACGATCAACGTTGGCTCGGCGGTGACGCCGGTTGCGAAAATCGTTGGCGCGCGAATTGCTCTGCCGATGGTGCTCGAGGTCAAGGATCGCGAGATGGAGGAGAGACTCAGTCAGTTTGAACATTTGAGGGAGAACGCGTATCTCACCGAACGGTATGTAGTTGATCCCACGAATTTGTCGATTTTTTATTATTATTTTTTTTTTTCATTCGATAAATCGGTTTGGGGATCGAAATTAAGATATTGATCGTTCTGATTATTGATCGTTGTAAAGATTGATCGTTCTGAATATTGATTGTTGTAAAGATTGATCGTTGTGAATATTGATCGTTCTGAATATTGATCGTTCTGAATATTGATCGTTCTGAATATCGATCGTTCTGAATATTGATCGTTCTGAATATTGATCGTTCTGAATATTGATCTTTCTGAATATTGATCTTTCTAAAGGTTGATCTTTCTGAATATCAATCGTAAATATTCTGAATATTGATCTTTTTGAAAATCGATCTCCCTGAATATGAATAGTTCTGAATGTTAATCGTTTTTATAATTGATCATCCTGAATGTGAATAGTTCTGAATATTGATCGTTCTGAATATCAATAGTTCTGAATATTCATAGTTCTCAATATTGAAAGTTCTGAATATTAATAGTTCTGGATATTAATAGTTCTGAATATTAATAGTTCTGAATTCTAATAGTTCTGAATATTAATAGTTCTGAATATTGATAGTTCTCAATATTAATAGTTCTGAATATTAATAGTTCTGAATATTAATAGTTCTCAATATTAATGGTTCTGAATATTAATAGTTCTGAATATTGATAGTTCTTGCTATTAATAGTTCTGAATATTGATAGTTCTGAATATTAATAGTTCTGGATATTAATAGTTCTGAATTTCGACTCCTATCCGATAAACTCTACTATATTATTTACGTCGGTCCGAGAGTCGATGTCTAAACTTTTCCGGGGACCGTGGTCGGGTAATGTTTCTTGTGATTCAGATACACGAACAAGGAAACGAAAAGAATGGTGTGCGATTGTTTCCTGACCGAGGAAGAGATCGAAAGAGGCGAATTAGGATGCGGCGAAGATTGTCTCAACAGATTGCTCATGATCGAATGGTAAGTCAATTCGTAAGATTGTATTTGTAATAAAATAATCAATTCGCCGAAATATTCATGATAAATGTGAAAAAATGTCGTCCACAGCGGTTCGAGATGCGTGGTAAACGATCGTTGTACAAACAAAAGATTTCAAAATTGCGAATACGCAAAGTGCGAAGTTTTTCGTACGGAAAAAAAGGGTTTTGGTTTACGAGCGACTTCGGATATATTGGCGTGAGTGTTGATGAATTTTCTTTTTTTTTTTTTTTTGTTATCGAAAAAAAGTGGATAAAATAAATTTTTTTTAAAATTGTTCACACGTTTAATTTTTTGTAACTTTAGCGGTGAATTTTTGATGGAATACGTCGGCGAGGTTCTCGACGCCAAAGATTTTCGTCGTCGTGCGAAAGATTATTCGAAGGACAAGAATCGTCATTATTACTTCATGGCTCTTAAATCCGATCAGATAATCGACGCTACGATGAAGGGAAATATATCGCGTTTTATAAATCACAGTTGCGATCCAAACGCCGAGACGCAAAAATGGACGGTCAACGGTGAATTGAGAATAGGATTTTTCAATCGTAGATTCATCGCTTCGGGCGAGGAAATAACGTTTGATTATCATTTTCAACGTTACGGGTAAATTTAATAAAATAAAAATAAAATAAACGAAAAAAAAAAATTGTAAATTAAATTCATGGACACGATCCATGTCTTCCACAGTCCAAGTCTGACTCCAAGTCTGATTGGCTGAGTAAGCCTCGGACTGTGAGAGACTCTGGAACCGACCCAAATTAATTTAAAAAAAATAAAAATAAATAAAAAATACAGACAACGTTTGAAATTTAAATGACGATTAGACAAAAGACGAATGATCCTACGGAAATTTATCTCGAATTTACAGAAAAGAGGCGCAAAAGTGTTACTGCGAAGCGACAAATTGTCGCGGTTGGATAGGAGAAACCCCGGAGGAGGAGAAGGAGAAGATAGAGAAGAAGGAGAAACGCGACAAGGACGAGAGTCGCAAGTACAAGAAGAAGGAACTGAAGAAACCCGTGGGCTACATGGAAGACGAAGATGTGAGTTAACACGAATAAAAAACAAAAAAAAAAAACATAATCGAATCAAATTGAATCTCAAAAAACAAAACAAAAAAAAAATAATAAAATCACAATCGAATCAAATTGAATCTCAAAAAAAAAAAAACACAATCGGATCAAATTAAATCTCAAAAAACAAAAAAAAAAAAAAAAAAAACACAATCGAATCATTTAAATCTCAAAAAACAAAAAAAAACACAATCGAATAAAATTGAATTTCAAAATACAAAAAAAAAAAAAAAAAAAAAAAACACAAACACAAACACAATCAAATGAAATTAAATCTCAAAAAACAGAAAAAAACACAATCGAATCGAATTGAATCTTAAAAAACAAGAAAACAAAAACACAAACACATTCGAATTAAATTAAATCTCGATTATTGATTTTTTTAAAAATTAAAATATTTTTTTTTTTTTTACTTAATGTTTTTTTTATCGCAGCTCGAAGAGGAGATCGACAAGCTTTGCCAATGCGGTTTGAAGAATCGTGCTCACACGTTGAATCTGAGCAGATTGATGGTACGAAGCCGCGAATTGGAACATCGCACGCGTTTGTTGAAACTGATACAATCGGGTGAACAACCGTGTCGACGTTTGTTTCTGGATTATCACGGTTTGCGTCTGATATGGAGTTACATGATGGACGTGGCCGGTAACAATACCGACGAGGCACAACAATTTCGTTTGGAAGTCGTGAAAACATTGTCGACACTGCCAATACCGAACAAAACAATGTTGATGGACAGCAAAGTGTACAGCGTGGTGCAAAAATGGTCGGAAGACGGTTATTCGTCGCCCCAGCAACAACAATCGCCCGATGACGAACAGAATGGGAAAAATTTGACCAATAAGTCTGAGGACGCGAACAGCAACTGTGATAACAATGATTCTGGTGCGAGACGCGGTGACAAGGAGGGCGCTGATGGTGGAAATCGTGGTGAGGATGGCAAAAATGAGAATTCCGAAGGAAATTCGATCACCGAATTGGCGACGAATTTGATAAACGAATGGGCCAATCTTAAGGAAGTCTTTCGAATACCAAAGAAGGAGAGGATCGAACAGATGAAGGAGCATGAACGGGAAGCTGGTGAGATGAACGAAAAATCTTGAAAAATAATTAATTAGTTTTTTTTTTTTTTTTTTTAATAAATATAATTATTGCTGGATAATTGAAAAATCTTTGAATGTAACGTTTTTTAGAAGTCTAGAAAGCCTTAGGGTTTCAGTCAGTCCGGTAGTTTGGCCGTAAAATTAAAATTAGGGAAAATAAAAATTTGATCACACGGAGTAAAAAGTGAACTCGATTTTTTTTGCGCACCCCATCGAGTGGGGTGTCTTTCAATAGGTCTCCTCAAATGCGATTTAAAACGTTAGGGGAACTTTTTCATTTCAACCCTTCAGTCACGAGATATTCGCTCTCAAAGTCATTTTCGGAGTTTTTCTTCTCTCTCTCTAATTTCTAAACTATCCATTCGAAAAATCGGTAAAAATTCGAGAACGTAGCTTTTCATTAGTAGATTCAATTAAAATTATTACGAACACTCTAGCAAAAATAGTTTACGAGAAAAATATGAGAATACAAAAAAAAACAATGTTCAGCAATTTTTTGTTACCGACCGAGCACATGACCTTGAAACCTCGAAAAAAAATCGAGACAAAGAAGCTGAAAGCTGAAGAAATGTTATTAAATTTCTTTTCATCGTTATTTGTTTTGTTTGTATTTTTTTTCTTTCCTTTTTTTTTTTTTTTTTTGCACGTAGATCGCGGATACAGAGAGGATTTGGAGAAGGAGGACAGACGGGAGACTTGGTACGACAGATCGAGAATCGAGAGATACGGACGTGGTGACAACGACAAGAGAATCGATCGCAGACGCGGTCGCGAATCGCCCGATTTCGAATCGCACAGATCGAAGGACAAGCGAACGGACGACAGAACGAATTTGGTTCCGGTTCCGCGTTTGTCGAAGTTCGAGAGACGACAATTGTTCGCGATGAAGGTTGCGAAGGAGGAGGAGGAACGATTGCGACGTCAGCAGCAGGAATCATGGCAGGAACACGAGGCTAGGTGTCTGGCATTGGGCATCGATCCTCACACGACCACGACCGTCGATCCACAGACCGGTTATCCGCTTTTTTTCAATCCGGCTCTTGGACAATGGCAACCCTATCCCATGCAAGGTATGATCAGTTTTTTTCTTTCAATAAAAAAGAAGAAAAAAATATATAATGAGATGAAAAATAGAAAAAGATTTCCATTTATCGAAAAAGAAAAATGACGAAAAAAATTGAAACCGAAAGTTTATGAAAAATTTTCAGATTCTACAAATCTCATTCTATTATTTATATTTTTCTCATTAATTTTATTCGCGGAAAGTTGATTTCTAATTGTATTTTTTATTTATAATGCAATGATTATTTATTTCATCGTTATGATCGATGATAATTGAAAAACAGATAAAGATTTGCATCTGACGAAAAAGTAAAGTAAAGAAAAAAAAAATTGAAGATGAAAGTTTGTGAAAATTTTCAGATTTTACAGATCTTATTTCACGAATTATATTTTTCTTATTGATTTTAGTTGGGAACAGTTGATTTCTAATTTTATTTTTTATTTATAATGCAATGATGATTTATTTCATCGTTATGATCGATGATAATTGAAAAAAAACAGATAAAGATTTGCATCTGACGAAAAAGTAAAGTAAAGAAAAAAAAAACAATTGAAGATGAAAGTTTGTGAAAATTTTCAGATTCTACAAATCTTATTTCACGAATTATATTTTTCGCATAAATTTTATTTGGGAAAAGTTGATTTCTGATTGTATTATTATTGATGATGCAATGATGATTTATTTTTTTATATTAATACTGAAGAGATCGGCAATTCAGTTTCAGTGATACAAATTGTAATTCAATTTATCCATCTATACGCATCTCTGGCCTAATAATTTTTTTTAGGAATAATAAAAGTAAAAATGATATCATTATCATCATCATCATCATCATCATTATCATTATCATTATTAATATCGTAAACCGATCATTTTGTGGTATCGCGGTAATATTGATATAATTAAATTGTATAAATTCTTCCAGTGGTTTGCAAGTTAAAAAAAAAGAAAAAAAAACAAAAACAAAAACGATGCGCGCAGGCGCACTAGGTGGCCAATCTAGGGTCTCATACGCCGACAAATCTACGGTCACCATATGAAAAAAAATATAATTATGATCACCTTCATAATAATAACACGAACAATAATTTTCTTATTCTTTTTTTTATTCGCTCTTACTTCAGACGGCGAAATGGCGTCTCAATGCACGCCGATGTATCCGTCCTCGATGCCGCCTGTACACGCACCGGAAATATCACCGTCGTTATCCCAAAATTTGTACGCCGCCGGTTATTCCCAATCGACGGGTTCCTATCCCGCCCTGGCTCATCATCATCATCATCATCATCATCAGCAATACACGGACGCGAATCTCGTACAAGTTCAAAATGCTGCCGGGACACCGCCGATTCCGATTACCGGCCAACAACAACAACAACAACAACAACAACAACAACAGCATTACATGGAAAAAACCGTGGACACGCAATTCGCAAATGCGGAAACGGCCGAACCGATGGACGATGAAAAATCGGAAGTGGCGCCGCAACCGGATGTGCCGCCGATCGATCTGCCGCCCCGGTGGAAATGCGCGAAGGACGGACGCGGACGTTTGTATTATTATCACGTGAAGGACAGAATTTCGCAGTGGTTGCCACCGCCTCCCGATCACATAGGCGTGCAACCGGATTCGTCGTCGAGCTCGGAATCCAGCGAGGAATCGTCGTCGTCGAACGAGGACGACGACGAGGACGAGGATCGGGGCAATAACGATGGACAGGACGATAACGCGATTGACAATCCGGTCGGCAATGCCAAACACGCCGCTGCCAATAAATTGAATTCACGTGGAATCGTCGATGGGAATTGTCCGGTCGTCGAACCGAAAAAACGACGGGACGGACTTGTACAGGAACGAATTATCAGTGTGAGTGTTTGATATTTATTTATTTAATTTTATTCAATTTTATTTGATTTTATTTAATTTTATTAAATTTTATTTGATTTTATTTGATTTTATTAAATCTAATTAAATTTTATTAAATTCTATTATATTTTATTTTATTTTATTTTGTTTATTTTATTTTATTTTGTTTATTTTATTTATTTTATTTATTTTATTTATTTTATTTATTTTATTTATTTTATTTATTTTATTTATTTTATTTATTTTATTTATTTTATTTATTTTATTTATTTTATTTATTTTATTTATTTTATTTATTTTATTTATTTTATTTTATTTTATTTATTTTATTTATTTTATTTTGAAAATGAAGGGAAAAACAAACAGAATTAACAGAATAAGAAAAAATATAACACGTGTATGGGTCATTTCATGCCAAATTTACGTCGATCATTTTATGAAAAATTGACCGGTGAAAAGGTGCGTGTCAATTTGACACGAAATGACCTATACACGTGTTATATTTTTTTCCTGAAAGTAGAGCGTATACCCTTGATCTCCATATGGTATTGGATTTTTTCCAAGGATAATTAGTCCTCCCACAAATATAATTAACTGGATGGAAAAAAATTGCGTGTATTTCAAATGGGAAACTTCAGCTGCTTCTCGGCAGGTGAAGGAGTCGGGCTAGGAGGTTCAAAATAGGTTCAATATTTTTCTTAATTTCTTTGCCGATGATTGACACCACTCCCCATTCACATTTCCATCATCCTAATATATTTATATTTATATTTATATATATATGTGTTTTTTTTTTTTTTTTAATATTTCGTCGCACAGCCTCGAAGAGAGGAAGATCGCATAGATTACAAAAAGTACAAGGACGTGAAGGAGAAGATGCGACGACAGAAGGAACGCGCCAGATTGAAGGAACACGTTGACAAATTGCGAAAACATAGACGTGCCTATAAATCAAAATCGCATTCGAGACACAGCGGCAATAAAATTCCGGACGTGACGAACGACATAACCGCGGCCGACGAGAGAAAGATCAAGGACACGTTCAGAATAAACATGGCCAATGTAATGGTGCACTTTTTGAATCCGTACAGAAAGAACGATTGCAAACAAGCCAGAATAACTAATACGGATGATTTTAAACATTTAGCGAGAAAGGTAAATAATCATGAAAAAAAAAAGAAAACAAAAAATATTTTTCTCAAACAATTTTATAATATTTTATTTTTATGATCAATTATTTTATTTCTTTTCTTTCGTGTTTGAAAAGAAGAAAAAATAATGTTTAACACATCGAAATTTATTTTTCAGCTGACGCATTTCGTTCTTGTGAAGGAATTGAAACATTGCAAGACCGTCGATGAGTTACAGTGCAACGATAACGTAAAGCACAAGGCTAAAGACTTTGTCCGTAAATACATGAACAAATTTGGCGACGTTTATCACAAATCGGACGAGGAAAAAATTGATTGATAGACGAGGACGAGTGACGAAGTGGAAAAAAAAAGAAAATATTAAAAAAAAACAATATATATATATATATATTAGGGGAGAAAGAAGGATAAAAAAAACGAAAAAACCGACAATTTTACGTTGTTATTTATTTACGTGAGATGATCGACGACCGCAATTGTAAATCTCGATTCGCATAGAAATTGTATGTAGATACATTCTAAAGCGTTAGGTAGACGAAAAAAAAAACAAAAAATGAAGAAGAAAAAAAAACAAAACGTGAAAGAAAAAATACAACGCTAGTTACGAATTTTTCCTGTATCCACGTGGTAAGTTTCATTCGCATCAACATATATTTTAATTATTTATAGGCGAAACGATATAAATATATACATATATTTTTTTTTTAATTTCAAGCATTTTGTACAAAAAAAAAAAAGAGAAAGAGAAAGAAAATGAAAACGAAACGAAAACATAGACCAAACGAAACAATTTTCATACCGTACTCGTGAGATTGATTTTTTTTTTAGTTTTATTTTTTTTTTTTCATCCCCTTCCTCGAAGTACAATCTTGGATCCCACGGTGATGATAAATTGCCAGCTTGTCCGTTCGAAGAGAGATGAGCAACGAAATTATCATTTTATTTACATTGTGGATGAGAATGCTTAGGGTGTATTCGAGATTGACCCTGTTGTTAATAAATAAGACTTTGAAATCTATTGTCCTCTTGGAAATATTGTAAATATAATCTAATATAAACAAGGTTTACAAGACTCATCGATGTTTTTTTTTTTTCGTGTGGTTTTTTTTTTTCATTTTATAACCGAGACTCCCGTCTTAAAAAGTTCCCTTTTTTCGTTCACGTCCTAAAAGGTAACCTTTTCTCATCACCGTCCTGAAAACTTCACTTTTCTCATCACCGTCCTGAAAACTTCACTTTTCTCGTCCCCGTCCTAAAAACCTCTCTTTTCTAGTCCTCTTCGTGAAAAGTTCCTTTTTATCGCCTCCGTCCTGAAAAGTTCCTTTTTATCGCCTCCGTCCTGAAAAGTTCCTTTTTATCGCCTCCGTCCTGAAAAGTTCCTTTTTAACGGCTCCGTCCTGAAAAGTTTGCTTTTCTCGTTCCCGTCCTAAAAACCTCTCTTTTCTAGTCCCCATCCGGAAAAGTTCCATTTTATCGCCTCCGTCCTGAAAAGTTCTCTTTTCTCGTCCCTGTCCTAAAAAGTTGGCCTCAACGCTATTGAGGCCCATTTCCTCACAAAACGTCACGTACGAAGATTTTTCCATGCAAAAAAAAAAAAACAATTGGTTCCTCGCACAGCAAAGCTTTTCGTGCTTTGGGGTCCGAAAAGACCCCCACCGCTCTACCAGCTTAATTCCACGCCCAATAAGTCCGCCAGCTGAGGGTTAAAAATGAGAGATCACATCGATATAAAAAAAAAAAATAGTCCAATAAGTCATTCACATACAACATGGTATATTTTTTTCCTTCATTATCATTAAAATTAAAAATTATAAATCATACATATAAAAACAGCGCACTCTATGCCATCGTTCAAATTGCATATTCACATATTACAGGCCTATAGGTACAAGACGGCGGTGGCGGGGGGGGGGAAGGTTTTGTCGAACGAAAATCGTGGATTCATCAGCTTCTTCGTTTTCTTTATTATTTTGTTTTTCTCAAAATTATTATCGTTATCATTAAATCTCAAACCAACAGCATCATTGAGCATCGGTTCAGTGGCCAATAAATAATCGTCGTTTATTCAACGCCTAGCGTTATGATCGAAACTTGCCAATTCTGATGAAGAATTATAACATTGTGATCGTCGATCGGTTCTGATTTTTCTTTTTCTTTTTTTTTTAATCATCTTTTCCTCTTCCCATTCTTTCCTTTCGAAGTGAAAAATAATGGTTCAAACGAGGACACAAAATTGCAGCAGGGCGTCAAGATCAAATGTTATTAAATTTTTTTTTTGTTTTTAAAGTTGATCCAAATTTTTTGTTGTTGTTTTAAAAAACCGTTCAGTTTGGTCGCTCTCAACTAAAAAAAAAAAAAAAAAAAACGAGTAAGTACAGACAAATTATACAGTATGAGTTTTCTTTTCTTTTTTTTTCTTTTTATCAATTTTTTATTTCGCATCGTTTTTTTTTGTTGTCTCAATCATTCTCTCACATTCAATGTATGTAAATCGTAAATTCGTCATAATTTTGCTTTATCATTACATCCTTGTTTTTTTTTTTTTTTTTTATTCATGAAAATCGTTATAATAATTATATGACGATAATAATACAGCAGTGATGATCACCCATATTTGTTGATCCCTTTCTCTCGTATCTTCGCAGTGTGTGTGTATTTTTTTTTTTTTTTTCACCATCTTTTTAAGCATTATTTATTTTTTTTCTTCTTCTTGTTTAATTCAATTTTTTTTTTTCGATCGATCGTCAAGTCCAGCATCCGTTTGGGCACAATTCGCGTGTGTGTGTGGTCGTCAATGAAAATTTTGGGTCGTCGATGAGATTAGCCATGGTCAATCATCGTACGTAAATAAATAATATATATTATTATTATTATTTATTTACGACGATTCGTAACCGTTATTTGTCGAATTGACAACTCATTCAATTTGTATTTCACTTGTCGGGCTCTCGTCGCGTTATTACACAAATAAATCATTGTCGAAGTTTCGCTAAAAAAAACAAAAATTGAAAATAAAAAAACAAAAACACAATTTTTGCATCAGTTGAGAATAATCGTTGATGATTATTGTTAAACGTATTTACAGTATATGGTGTACATATATGTATAAATATATGTACACGTGTTTTAATATTAATGCGGTAATATTTATAATAAATTAGGATTACACTGCGCAATGTTTTTTTTTCTTTTCTTTTTTTTAATTATTATTCGCTATTGTGGGACAATTTTTTTTTTTGTTGTTGCATTCCTTTCTCGTTTATAATTACTCGTTCGTCGCAAGTTAAATCGAGGAGAGCTTCTTCCGATTGGTTCGCTTCGTCGACTGGATTTAATTCATTTTACACAGTTTTTCGTTTCGTTTATTTGAATTTTTTTTTTTGGTTCTTCAGCAAAGAGCTCTCTCTTTCTCTCTCTCTCGGCGTTTGCGAATCGATGCCGGCTCAAAGAGCGAATAAACTGTACAATCAAGCGCAATTTTCACGAGCGTCGATCGACGGAGCGGCGAGGGGTAAGGTGAAAGGAGAAAGAGGGGGGAGAAAGGTCTCTTTAAACATTTTCCACAACGTTCCAAGTGACTGCCTAATTTTTTTCTTCTTCTGTTTTGCTTTTTTCATTCGTTTTGGCAATACTCTTCAACGAGTATTTGAATCGTTGAAACGAAACTAATTATAATAGTAATGATAATTTGACAATCAAAAGAAAAGAAAAAGAAGTAAATGAAATGGAATGAAAAAAAAAAAAAAAAAAAAAAAAAAAAAAAAATTGAATAAATAAATGAATGAAATAAAATGAAATAAAATTTAAACAAAAATAAATCAAATAAGAATGAAATATTGTAGAATCGATGAAACAACGAATAATTAGTTGGAGAAATATTGGTAGGCGATTAATAGAAATTTACACCCTTCGATCGACGCTCGTGATAATCAACGCTCTGCTCACTATCGTCATTTTTGTAAAGAAAAATTAATAAAATAATAATAATAATAATAATAATAATAATAATAATAATAATAATAATAATAATAATAATAATAATAATAATAATAATAATAATAATAATAATAACAATGAAGCCAACGCGACCGATGAGGATGGGGCCTTCTAAAAAAAGAATATTAAAAAAAAAAATAATAAAAAAAAAATAAATAAAACGTTGTCGACGATTCCTCACCGGTGCTACAATATCCTAACGATAAGGAACGGGGCACGATAATCGCCTATAAATATCTAATCTAAACTAATCTATAAGCTACACGTGTTCTCGTTTGTTCGAAGGTTTATTTTCTTCTTTTCTTTTCATTTTTTTTTTCGTGTATCGTGGTTCAATTATTTTTATTCGGGGTGTCGTATGTCGTGTTTTTGCGTATGTTTAGTGTCTCTTGAGTTTTTTTTTTCGCGTATTCGTCGTAACTTTTTCTCGACTACGTAAAAACTACCCAAATCTCTCTCTCTCTCTCTCACTCTCTCTCTCGTGGCTCTAAATCGTAATCACTAAAAATTGTCATTACTACACGCGAACTATCTCATCACTAAGTTAGCAACATGGACTTTATTATTTGTTTGTTTGTTTGGTTTTTCTTTTCTTTCAATTATTATTATTATTTATTTTTTTCTTCAAATATTATCATTATCATTATTATTATTATTATTATTATTCATTTTTTCGTTATTCGTATTTTTTTTCAAATTCTATTTCTCATTCGCACGTTATTTCACACTTCACCGACACGTTTCTCCGGCGAAATTCGTTCATTAAAATATCATTCTGTTCTGCATTTGTCGCTCAAACGTTCTAAAAAAAAGAAGGAAACCAAAAAAAAAAACAATGAGGATTATCGTTAACCAAAGTGTCTCCGTGTGTGAATGTGTTTGTCCTGTGTATTTATTTTTGTTTATTTTTATTTTTTTTCTATTTTTTTCATCCTCTTGTTTGTTCTTAATCGATTAATTTTATCTTTAGTTATTCTTACGGCTAGAGTTTCATTTTTCTTTTTTTTTCTTTCCTCACTTATTACTAATTTACCTCGGTGTTTCGATCGTTATCATCGTATTTATAATTATGTATAATATATAATTTTACTCGGATGTATCACTTTAATCCCACGCGCGCCAAGCACAGACCCAAAAATCTTCAGGAAACCGGGTGCGGATCGTGTGTGTGTGTGTCTCTCTGTGTGTGTGTGTGTGTGTGTGTGTGTGTGTTAGTATCAGTGTTGGTGTGTCTGTGCGCAATTCGTCGTTTCACGAGACTCAACCTTTATTTCTTTTATTATTTTTTTTTCCGTTATCGTTCTTATTACTTCATTGAGGATACACAAGCGTTTTATTTATCATGAACTTTTCTTTTTTATCTTTCCTTCTCATTGTTTATTGGTATTGGAAATTTAAACGAAAAGCAAAAAAAAAAAAAGAAAAGTAATTTCAACGTCACCCGCGAAGCTCGAACTATGTCACGAATAATATTCGTTTTTGATTAAAAAAAAAAGTAAAAAAAAATATTTAGACGAAAAAAATCTTAAGACGAGAATAATGGCAATAGTGAAATTTTTTCGAAGACCTTTGCCCGACGCAAATAGATTCTTTATTGGACCTCGTAAGAATTAGTAACGACAAAAAAAAAAAAAAAAACGAGAAAAAAATGATTATTCAATTATTTATCAACGAGATAATTGACTTGACTTGACTTTGAATTTTGGGGTCAAAAACCAGCGACGAAAGTTTGTTTGCTAATTCATTTATCATTCGTTTTGAACATTTTGGGGTTTTAGAATTTTTTTTTTTTTTGTTTTTTTCTTTTCAATTTTCTTTATTTTTCGTTTTTTCGTTTTTTTTTTTTTTTTTTTTTCAGCGCAGTCAAATGTATGAGCGGGTGATGAAAATGCATTGACATAATCGCGGATAGCAAGAATATATGATATATATGTATATCCCACCTCAGCATTATATATTTTTTTTTTCGCAAAAGATTTTTGGCCAATCCCTTTAACCCTTTCCTTCCCACAATGTTCCCCTCCGACCCCCGTTCACTGACTCTCAACACACACAAATGCGGTTTCGTTTCATACGTCGTCGTCGTCGATCTTAATTATCGTGTGCAATACGATTACGTAATTTATCAATTATCAATTATTATTATTTATTATTATTTATTATTTATTATTATTATAATTAGTGTTACAAAAGCTTGATTATTTGGATCGGACTGTAGCAATATATTCACATAACCATCATCGTGGAAAATAAAAATTCAACGTTTACAATTACAATCACTCAACCATCATTATTCTCTTAATTGTTTTTTTTTCTCTCTCTCTCTCGCTCTCTCTCTCTCACGTTCGCGCTTTTCCTCTCATCGTAAATCGCTTCCACGCGATCCTCGGGCTTTGTAGATTTATTTCCCCCCCCCCTCTCCCCCTCTCTCGCCCCATTAATTCATAATAAATACAATTATTCATTTTTTTTTGTTTTTTTTTTCTGCATCCGTTCTTCGTATAATCGCGTATACCTGGCCTATAAGTATAGCAATGATCGCGCTTTGCGATCGCGCGATCGAGGGTCCGATACAACGCGCCCATTTTTTTTATTATTTATTTATTTATTTATTTATTATTATTATTATTATTATTATTATTATTATTTTTCTCTTTTCTGTTTTTTTCTTTTCTTTTCTTTTGACAAATTTTTGTCTCGATCCCTCGACGTGAAATATCGAGCAATTACTCGCGCGTTCTCTCTCTTTCTCTTTTTTTGTCTCTCTTTCTCTCTTTATCATTTCGTAACGTGAAAAATTCTCCGCTCGGGAATCACAATCACCAATAAAAACAATGTAATATGTTATTTGGTATTATTATTATTCTTTGTTTGTTTTCTTTTTCATTATCATCATTATCATCATCATCATCATCATCATCTTTTTCGTTATCCTCATTAAAAATCCATCGAAATTTTTTCGTCGTCGCAAATCGGCGATTAATTGCAAAAACTTTATCTTCTTATTTTTTTTTTTATTCATTCTTTCGAATCGCGACGGATCAACATCCGCGTCAAAAGATTACGCGCGAGTTTTAAGCGGTACAAAAAACTTTACAGCTATAAATGACGGGGCGGCGCGTGGATTGGCTCAAATCCACGCGAGAGACCGCCGTCTATTGCAGGCTGAACATTTTCGGGACTGTCGCGTTTCAACGTTTCTTCAGGTTTTTTTCTTTTTCTTTTTTTTCATTTTTTAAAATTATTTCTTTTCATTTGAATTTAATTTTTTTTCCCTGTTGCGTCTCGCAATCGATAAAATCCGGCATCGCCCATTCGCAACTCGTTGCTAACTTCAAGGCGATGTTGTGCACATCTATCAGCATGTCTACCTCTCTCTCTCTCTCTCTTTCTTTCTCTCTCTCTCTCTTTTTCTCTCAGATCGCCACAAGTGCGAGAGAGACGGCTAAACATTTTCAAGCATTTATTATTCATGAAAACCACAAGCAAGAAGTACGAACGACTGTGGAAATCGTTGTTGAAAAAAATCCGTTCGCCAAAAAGTGTGAAATTATTTCGACCGGATGCGAAGTGAAGTCAGCGACAAGTTGTGTCAGTCACCATAGTCGATTATTTCAGCCCCCTTACGACGATAACTCCATGTTGATTCCCTCTGGAGTTCAGTGGTGCTCAGTCCCCCGCAATTTTACAAAATTTCGCAAACGTTTTTCAAGCCTTGCGTGTTTCGTACTTCTTACCTCTCGTCTTCATCGTATTATCCTCCGACACGACTGACCCATTGGACAAAATACGAGAACGATCGTCCGAGGAAACTTCATGGCCCGTCAAACGTTCTCGAGTTTCATCGCAATTGTCAATTTTCACCGAGAACAATGGTTTACAGTTTCGTGTTACCGACCGAGCACATAACCTCAAGGTGCTTGGATGGGTGATTTACGTTTCTCGCTCGTTCTCTCTCTCGCTCCGCAGCGACAGCGCCATCTCTCTCCGACTCCTCGCACTCACAACCGAGATCGGACGATCGAGAGAGGTAGCCCTCGATTTTTTATCTCAACGTCGAAAACAAGATGATGAATGCAACGAAAAAAATATAAAAAATACAAATAAAAAACAAAACAACAATTTTCCCGTCTTTCACGCTCTTTCTCCTTTCTCTCGTACCGAAGATAATAATAATAATAATAATTCGAAGGTGTCTATTGTCATTCCCTCGCGGAAGGAATATTGTTTTTTTTTTCTTTTTCATTTTTTTTTTCATCTATTATCAAAATATCGTGTGTGTGTGTGTGTGTGTGTGTGTGTGTTTACTCACGTGTCTGGTCAACCACGCTGAATATTAATCGATAGCCCCTATAGAAGATTAGTGATTTTTTTTTCCACTTCTGTCTTTCGTGGATTGTAAACTTTTTTTTTTTTTTTTCATTTTTTATTCTGTCATTTTTTATTAAAATTTTTTTTCGTGTGTGTGTGTGTGGATGTGTGTATCGTCTGTGTGTGTGTGTGTGTATATATATTTGATGAATGTTAACCATGTGTCATTCGCCTCAGAGAAGGAGAAGAGGCTTGGCGCTTTTTTTTTAATATTTTCTTTTTCAAAATTTTTTTTTCCAACTTCTTTTCTTTCGCTCGTCGATTTCCATCTTCGTTGCGATAGCGCGCATGCGCACGGGCCCGCGCGACTCCGTTGATCACGGCCACTGCCGTGTGAGTGCCGAAGATATTTCTTTCTTGTTTTATTTTTTTTTTCGCTATTTTTTCTTTTTTTTTTTCGACCGTCTATATTTTTTTGTTTGTTTTCGGGGAAGATGGGGGGCGGGGATGAGAGGGGGCCTCGGCCGTTGTTGGCCAACGATCCGGGATTGCCGATCATGATCGTCCGTTGCTCCGAACCGTCGACGAGACAGCCCGAAGAAAATTACGTTACGTCTACCGTGATCCGGCGGTTTCCGCGGGTTGAGCCGAGGTCGCTGGATTGTGACTTGTCTCGTATTCCATCACCTCCTGATATATCAATTCTTTCCACTGATCTACCGTGTGTTCCCTCTCGTCCACGCTGTGATCGTACGGACCCGGTGCAGGCTGGACAAAAAAAAAAACAAAAAAAAAAACACACACAATGAAAAACGTGAAATAAATAATATTTATTAGCAATTTTAGATATTTTATTATTATTATTATTATTATTATTATTATTAATATTATTATTATTATTTTTAATTGAAAAGAAAATGTAATCCCTCATTTTATCCAACAGGAGACAATATTTCAAAAAATCTACAATGACAAAGCTACTTTTGATTGAAAACATTTTTATTTATTTTTTTTTTGTTTTCTTTTTCCGATTCAGATTAACGTTGTATCTTTCGAAATTGCGATTAAACAATGATGATTCAAAAAAACCAGACGGATCGTTGGCTCACCACTTGATTCCCAAATAAAAAAAAACAACAAGTTTTAGAGTTTCGTAGAAAATTGGAAAAGGAAAAAAAACAAAAACAAAAAAAAACGAAAAAAAGTAGCCTATCGTAAATTTGAATCCCACATACATTTCGTTGCCAAGAAAAAAAAACTCTTTCAGACTTTCGTTGGAAATTGGCAAACGAAAAAGAGAAAAAAAAAAATAGACCGTCGATGACAATAAAGTTTGGATTATTATTATTATTATTATTTTTTTGATACTCACAGCGTTGACCTCTCCCTCGTCGTACCAGACGTTTATGTAATTGTGCAACAAAGCGTCGTCGACCGAGATACGCCGTTCCGGATCGATCACGAGCATTCGCGAGAGCAAATCCCTGGCTTGACTCGCTGTTTCACGAATAGAGACAACGAAAAAAAAAAAAGAAAAAAAAATGTTAAAAGAGTGATAAAGCGTACGACAAAAATAATTACCCTGAATTGTGAATTAAAAAATGTCATTCGCCAGACTGTCGTAAAATCTTCGAATAATTGAAAAAAAAAAAAAAAAAAAAAAAAAAAAAAAAAAAAAACGTTTCGTTCGTTCGTCGTCCCTCACCTTTCAGTCTATTGTGTTCCGACGAATCCGTGGGAAATAGAATATCCGGAAATAGCCTCTCGAACGGATAACCCGGATATCGGGGCCTGTTCTCCACGTAGTTTCTCACAGTCGGCTGAAGCCGTTGCATAAATTCTTGGGCCGGTGTGCCCAGCTGCTCGATTATTTTGTTCCACTGATCGATATGATCCGTTCCCGGAAATAGCACACCGCCCCTTATCATCTCGCCCATTATGCAACCGACCGACCAAATATCGACGTTCTCCTTGTAACCCATACCGAGAATTACTTCGGGCGCTCGATAATATCGCGTTACCACGTAAGGTGTCATCATGAAAGTCGTGCCCGCGGTTCTCGCCAGTCCGAAATCGAGAATCTTCAGGGTACAGTCGGACTTTACGACTATGTTGCTCGGCTTCAAATCCTAATGAGAAATTATAAATGAATAAATCGATATGTAAATAAATTAATCAATGAATTTATGAATTTGTGAATTAATGAATCGATAAATCGATGTGTCGATGAATCAATAAATCAATGATCAATAAATTCATAGATCAATGAAATTATAAACCAACGATTTCATAAATCAATGAATTTATAAATTAATAAATTCATAAATTAATAAAATCATAAATCAAGGAATTCATAAATCAACAAATTTATAAATTAATAAATTCATAAATTAATAAAATCATAAATCAAGGAATTCATAAATCAACAAATTCAT
This sequence comes from Diplazon laetatorius, assembly GCA_963662125.1. NCBI lineage: Eukaryota > Metazoa > Arthropoda > Insecta > Hymenoptera > Ichneumonidae > Diplazon > Diplazon laetatorius. Next base: position 19,129,009 of record OY759155.1, on the reverse strand, counting down.
AAATCAATAAATTCAGAAATCAATGAATTCATGAATCAATGAATCGTGTAATTGATAAATCATGTCGATTAATTTTTACTATCGTTTATTTGAATTTTTTTAATGATTATTACGATTATTATGATTATTATAATTATTATGATTATCATGATTATCATGACTACCGTGCTTATTATAATTATTACGACTATTTTAATTATCATGATAATCATGATGATCATGATCATGACCATGACCATGATCATCACGATAATCATGATGATCATGATCATGACCATGACCATGATCATGATCATGATAATCACGATCATGATCATGATCATGACCATGATAATTACGATCATCGTGATCATCATGATCATCATGATTATCATGTTCATCTATGAATCAAAGAACCGTGTAATTGATAAATCACAGACGTGATCTTATTGGAAATTCTTCTGAAAAAAAATAAATAGAAAAAAATCCAGTACGTAAATAAAATTGTACAAACCCTGTGAATTATTCCAGCGGAGTGTAAGTGCTTGATGCCGCAAAGCATCTGATAAAGTAGATAAGACATGCGTTCGTGATCCAGATCCATCTGAATGACTTGGCATAGATTCGCGTCCATGAGTTCCATCACCAGATAAACATCTTGAAACTCGTCCAGCGAACGTTGCGGAGTAAACGCGTTCAACAAACCGATTATCTTGAATAATGCAAGAAAAAAAAACAACAACAACAGTAAAAAAAAATTAATAAAAATAAATAAGGGAAAAAACAAACAAACAACGATCAACGAATGAAATATGCTCACATTTTTGTGATTTACGAGTTTCATCAGTTTGAATTCCCGATAGGCTCGTTTTGCGTGAGTGACGTTCTGAAAGGGTCTCGAGAGCTTCTTGATCGCGACATTTTGAGCCGTTACGGTATCGTATGCCGCGCTGAAAAAATTGCAAAGTAATCGGTTGAGATATATATATATATATATATGGGAAATAAAAATAAAATCTATCTTGCAAAAAAATCTACATTTGGATTATTTTTCACAAAAAATCGATATTTAATTACTTTGTATGATTATTTGATTATTATTTATGAAAAAAAAAAAATAAAATAAATAATGCTCACCAGACGATTCCCTGTGCTCCCGAACCAATGGGTTTGAGATTCTGATAACGCTTGAGAATGGTGAATTTTGTGTCTCCGACCTCGACCGTGTAAAACATGGCGAATAGCCGGGTTGTCATGTCAGGCCACAGGTAAGGCATGCGCCTCGGTGCACCTCGCCTCTCCCGCACCTGTACAACCTCCAACCCCGACGAGCACTCCTCGCGCACTCGACAAGGACTCACGCTCTTAGCCACTTTGGGTGAAAATGGCGAATTCGCGGAAGAATTCTATCGGACTTGCGTCGACGGGCCGAAGTTTATGATTAATCGGTTCAACCACGGCCGGTTCGCGATCAGTCCGTGCGATCGTCACGATCGTTTACCGATTTTTTTTTTTTTAATTTTTTTTTTCGTTTTTCTTATTCGTGATTTTTCAACGAGTTTGCGTTGCGATTTGTTTCACAACGACGATTTGACACCTGTTTGACACACGCACAGGTTGGATCGCCCAAACTCATCTACGAGAATCCTAACTTGTTCAGCCTGATCGTCCGATTCGTCTGCAACAAAAAGATAATTTAATATTATTGACGATTGATTGTTACTATCGTTTATTTTCATTTTTTTAATGATTATCATGATAATCACGATCATGATCATGATCATCATGATCATGATCATGATCACCATGATAATCATGATCATGATCGTCATACTCATGATTATCATAATCATGATCATGATGATCATTATGATTATCGTGAATATCATGATGATCATGATCATAATAATCACGCAAATCATGATCATGATCATCATGATCATTATGATCATGATCATCATGATGAACGTGATTATTATTATTATTTTGTATTTATTTTTTTACTTATTTTTATTTCGAATTTTATACATTTTTGGAAACCTTTTGTTGCTTTTTTTTTAAACAACGATTTCATGACAATTTCTATAAATCTTTCGCGCAAAATTTCTCCATAAGTTGGACGGACGATATTGAACGTACGAATTAATATGCATTGTTCGTGCTGTCTCAATCGTTTAGCTGCATCCCCCCCTTTATTGCTTCGTCCAACGCTCCTCTCTCCCTCCTCCAAAAGTGGATCCGGATCATTTCGATGGTTAATGGACACTACGTTCGCGGTTAATACAATTCGACGAGAATTCAATAATTCTTGGCGCAGAGCGCAGCGGTGAGAGTGAGAGGGAAGAATATAAATATATATATGGAGAGTAAGAGAGAGAGATAGATCAGGGCAAACGATCTCTTTATGGAAATGCGAGCGCGCACATAACATGACGAAACCGAAATGCATCGCCATGCCGAAAGCAATACAGAGACGATGAGTCTGCGATACGTGCGACGGTTTAATGGACCGAGGACCGTGTGGAGGGGGATTGAACGATAATTATGCGCCACAATCGTAAATATATGTATGTATCAGGGTGGTCCTTGTTTGACTTGAAATAGAAAATTCAAGTTTCTCACCTTCTCGACATGGTTCGAAAATATAAAAAACTAGATGCCATATTTTTTTTTAGATTTTATTTTCATTGCCTTGGTATGCCTGCATTTATCCAGAAGTTAGAAAAAAAAAGTTTTTCATTATTTATGTCATATTTCCGATTTTAATTAGAAAAGAACGAGAAAGATGTATTTGTATCAGGGTGGAATGACTTTTGAAATCACTGAGAAGTGTCTTGCATTTTTAGAAAGATTTTAAGACACTCAAATGAACGTAGAATTGAAAAAACGAAAAAAAAAATCTGTGTATATTTTAAAGTGGAAAACCTATCCCTCCTGGCAATGGCCAATTTCAAAGATAGAGGGTTGCAAATTTCGGTGACTTTATTTAAAATTATTCGGAGCCGATTTGAGGGGCGACGCGGTCAAATTTCGTCCGAGCCCCTTATAAGGACCACCCTAAGGACACCCCCTATATATATGTGTGCGAGTAGTGCTCGCGAATATCCGCCAAAGGGAGAGATGAGAAAGAGAGAGAGAGAGATGGAGTGGGGACAGGGGAGGAGAGGACACACAGAGCCAGACAGTTATTGCAATTATCATCGAAAATTCGACGATTAGTGTATATAGCATATAGCTTCGATATTGCGGCGGTGGATTTTGGTACTGCGAAAGGGGTCGCGTCGAGCTTCTGTTATGAGCGACGGGAACATTATCATTAACGACCTTCGATATTATCGCACCAGACAGCCCACTACGAGCGTGTGGTCTCTATCATACACACGTTTTAATATCCCTCATTCTATAGATACTCCTCCCGATTCTCGCTAATTGTCTCATTGGGTCTGATAACGCGAGAACAAAGCGAAAAAAAAAAAAAAAAAATGAATGAAGAAATAAATGAAAAATTAGTCAAACAGCGTGTTGGGCACGCAAATAACAGATAATTATATTGTAGATATAATATAATTTGTATGAAAATTATTTATAGTTGTAGACAATTATATTATGGATATAATATAATTGTGGACTATTGTATGATAACAATTATGAAAAATCTGAATGGCTATCATAATTTCATGTATTTTTTTATCTTTGAAATATCTTCCAAGTTAGGTTGTTCATACGCAACAGATTCATTTTAACTTGAAAAATTATGAGTTAAATTGAAAAAAAAAACAGATTTTTGATCTATATTGTATATGTTAAACTATTTGTGCTACAGTGTTTGTTAGAATTTTCTTTAGGAATGAACGAGTTGAGAGTTACATTCTGAAATTCTGTTCCAATATTTCGAATTGACAGTTTAGAAATTAGAGGGGGGAGGGGGGGGGGACACTCTGATAACGACTTTGAAATTTAAAATTGCCATTTTAGCAATTTCTGCACCCAAAAAAATTGGTCTATCATCATTTGCCGATTTTTCGGATAATTATTTATTTTATAAAATAAATTTTGTTTTTTTTTCTAAATTCCTTTTTTCTATTCTTTATAATGTGTTCAGCGACATACAATTAGTGTGTCTTGAAACTTTGTGCCCGAAACATTTTTTTTATGACGATTTGTCGATTTAAAAAAAAAATCTTCATTTCCTTTTTTTCGCTTCTTTTTTTTTGGGGGATATTTCTCAGGTTGGATAATGGTTAGTGGCGAACAGTTTTCAGATGAGAGATACGAGAGTGAGATGCGGTTTAATGAATTTTTCAAGATGGCCATTCGGGGGGTTCGAGGCAAAAAAAAAAAATCGAGATAGAGAGAGAGAGAGATGGAGATATTATGTACGGTGGTACGAGCTCATTCTCGGTCGAAAGCTTTTTCGAGGAAGGGCGAGACCGAGGAGGAGGCGAAGGAGGAGGGCCGGAGCTTTTCCACTAGCTTGTTCGCCCGGTCGACTATGGGCCCACGACTACGACTACGATGACGACGACGAGAGCCGGGTGGAGCAGCTGTAAATCGTTAAAGATAACTATAGCGATGGGGCTGAATAGAGGGTTGGTTGCCTCGAGGCAATCTAGGTCAGCCCAGTGAATCTTTCATCTTTGTCGTACTCCCCTGGACTCTCTCTCTCTCTCTCTCTCTCTCTCTCTCACTCTCTCTTTCTCCCTCTCACTCTTTTGATACCAGCACACTGACATTATATAACATTGTATCTCATAAAATATAATATAGAAACAAAATAAATTAACAAATATATCATGAGACAAAATAAAATTAAAATGTTGAATAATGCAAAATAGAATGAACAATAAATGAACAATAAATCAAAATAAAATAGAAATTATAATTGAAGACAGTATATAACGATTCGAATATCGTTATATACTCTTCAAATTGTTACATAGATACGTGTTTAATTATAATTTTCATTTTATTTTCATTTTTATTTTGTATTTTGTTTATATATATTGTTTATTTATTATTTTTTTATTTTTTTTTTTCATTTTGTATCTTTTTTTATATTAATTTTGTAATTCTCTTGAAACACGTGTATTGCCCAAAAGTGTTACCAGGGCATAATAGATGAACAATCAATAAATCTATCTCTCTCTCTCTCTCTCTCTCTCTCTCTCTCTTATTCTCTCGTCCTCTCTCTCTCTCTTGCTTGCACACTTACAATGACGTTGCATACGAGGGAGCAAAGAATACAAGATAGTCCGAGGAAAAGCCTTGCGATTTCTTTCTCTCTCTCTCTCTCTCTCTCTCTCTCTTTCTTTTTTTTCTCGTTCGCTGTGTCTCTGTCAGTCTTTAGCGCTTTATTCCTATACGTAAGTTGGACGGTTTAGTTTGCGCGGGTAACACACGCGGATCGATGGGGGGTGAATGTCCTCGGGGGATGGTCGGAGAGTCGGAGCGAGGACCCAATTGCAAGATCGCCACGTGTTCAGTTGTTCACTCGTCGGTCTATCAGTCTCACGGCTTGTTTTTTTCAAATGAACATTTTTTTGACATTTTTTTTAAGAGAAGAATAAAAAAAAACGAATTTTTTTGAAAAGAATTTTTTCGAAAAAAAATCGAATGAAAATGCGGATTATTGAAATATTATTTCGCACATTGATTTGTTGATCGAATTTGGCCGAACGAAAAAAAAAAAAAATCAATAAAAATGAATCGTGGCTGTGTAACATCGCGAGGCAACGTTTCGAATGATAAATATATATAATCCGTGCGGTTACAGACCGGGTCGTGGTGTGAAATTAAATTAAATCCAGTCGGAGTTTGGGTTTCGAACTGCGGAGTCAGTCCGCACCAGACCGCATCGGCTCGGACACGAGCTTCGTCGATATACATTGAAATTCAAATGGGCGGGATCCCCCGTTGGGAGAAATGGTCGACGTTCATGGATCGAATACCAAATGTTCTTGCGCGACAGAACTTTTTTTTTTTTTTTTTTTTCACTGGAAAATCCATCGGTCCAGCGTTTTCGATTTTGTTACGTGCGATGATCAAACAGAGTTGGCAAAAAAAAAAATTAGAATTTGATATAATTGTCGCGAACTGTCTGATATTTTAGATAACAATAAAAGTTTTTGAAAAGTGACTAAAAAAAATAATGAGGATAAGAAAAGCGATAATAAAAATGGTAGAATGATAGAGAGAGAAAGAGGGAGAGTGTGGGAAAGAGAAAGGAGATAAGAAAAGTGAGTAAGCGTCGAAAGTTCGGTTTCCTGACAAAACAGGAAGCTTCGATGATTGATGAAGCTAGTCTCGCGCGAGTTGTCAAAGAGCGTCGACGAAGAAAGTTGGGGAGGGGGGACGAGAACGAGGTCGGAAGGGGTGCAAGTCGTAAAAAACGTGAGGACGAAACGAGACCCAGACTTCTCGTCGGATACGCAGACACAAAAAAAAACAAAAAAAAAAATAAAAAATGAGAAAAACAAGATACAAACAAGAAAAATAGGAAAAAATAAATGAATATAAATACAGCAAAAGAAGAAGTCTGGAGGGCAAAGGTCGCGAGTAAAAACCGCGAGAGACGTGTTAGACCCATGCTAATGGTGTGTAAAAAGAAAAGAAAATAAGCAAATGAGAAAATGAGAAAATAAAAAATAAGAAAATGAGGAAATAAGAAAATAATAAAATAAGAAAATAAGAAAATAAGAAAATAAGAAAATAAGAAAATAAGAAAATAAGAAAATAAGAAAATAAGAAAATAAGAAAATAAGAAAATAAGAAAATAAGAAAATAAGAAAATAAGAAAATAAGAAAATAAGAAAATAAGAAAATAAGAAAATAAGAAAATAAGAAAATAAGAAAATAAGAAAATAAGAAAATAAGAAAATTAGAAAATCAGGAAATAAGGAAATATGAAATAAAGAAAATAAAAAAATAAGAAAATCAGAAAATCAGAAAATAAGGAAATAAGGAAATAAGAAAATGAAGAAATAATAAAATAAGAAAATAAAAAAATGAGAAAATGAGAAAATACGAAAATAGGGAAATAAGAAAATAAGAAAATAAAAAAATAAAAAAATAGGAAAATAAAAAAATAGGAAAATAAAGAAAAAATAAGGAAATAAGAAAATAAGGAAATAAGAAAATAAGAAAATAAGAAAATAAGAAAATAGGAAAATAAGAAAGTGAGAAAACGAGAAAATAAAAAAATAAAATTCGTTGGAAGATGGTAGCAATGAGAGACGAGCTCACGAGAATTGCAACCACCCTGTCAAGCGGGTCTCGCGAGGAACGCGAGGGGGAGGCGGAAGAGGGGGGGGGGGCAAAAGCGAAAACGTTTCATAGCCTGGCGCATGGACCCCGGCAATGCGGTGGTAACATTAGAGTCGGTTCGCGTCTCTGAAATGCCGTGGCGTTACGGTGACATCATATGTGATTTAAGTTGGCTGTCACAGTCCTCGCCTTTTTCACTTTCTATTTTTTTTTTGGTCCTCCCCCACGTTCTTCGTGTTCCACGTTCGAACGTTAGGCCGTTCGCGTCTTTCCTCGGTCGGCCGGGTTAGCCTCTTTGGTCGAATTCTCGAGTCCGCGACAACGTTGGATCGCATCCAGTTCCGACAAACAATTTTGTGCATCGCACGGAAAAACGGTTGGAAATGCACTTTCGGGTGCGAGAAGAAGTGGGGGGGGGAGGGTCAAACGTGCCGCGCGTGTTGAGAGCATGAAGGATGAAGTTTGCAACGGGGAACAGACATTTTCGTCCGATGTGTATGCTGATGGATTGATAATGTGGACATATGTTGAATGAATGATGATAACACAGACACAAGAAAAAAATAAATAAATAAAAAATAAATGTTCTGGCCTGGGGGTCAGACTATGATTATCATGTGTTTTTGGGGTCGCTGAATGCGAATCCAAAGTCCATTTCGACCTATCGCTTCACGTTTTTGACATGACCTTAAAAAGTGATTCTCATTCAAGACCAACAACTTTTGTATGGAATTCTTTTTGAATAATTATTTTACTTGGCAATCTAATGATGTTTAGATTAAAATTGGACACCCGGTATAAATTGTCAAAGACAGAATTTCTTACCATAAGCAATTTCCCATTTTTGTTGATAGCTGAATTGACGTTTCGGATTGGAACAAACGGGGCTCAGTCTGAAAGCAGAAAAATGAAGAAAAAATTAATTTAAGTGAGGAAATCAATAATAATAATAATAATAATAATAATAATAATAATAATAATAATAATAATAATAATAATAATAAATAATTCAATAATAATAAAAATAATAAATAATTCAATTTTTGAGAGCACGAGATAAACGAGTAATTGAAATAAAAAAAACTAATTAATTAAAAAAAAGAAATTAAAAAAAGAAAAATAACAAATAATTGAATTTTTGAAAGACGATTGAAGTGAAGAAACACAAGAAAAGCTGAGCTTAAAGCACACTGGGGTTTGGGAAAGCAACTTTGGACTGAAAATCGTGTATTCCTGACACACACGTATATTCGAGTAAACGAAAGTCCCGAAACTGCTGTGTCTCGCAGGATCTCGTACCCTTGCAGGAAAGCATCGAGAGCGAGCTTTGGATAAAGTTGGATAAAACTCGTGAAAGCCTTTGATCTGGCAATTAGCTTTGGTCTCTGGAGAACTTTGTCCCCAAACTGCTGATAGCCTCGACAACCCTTGTCCCAACCCCTCCATCGTCACACACCACGTCAGACTTGTTTCTCACATTCAATTCCAAACTAAAAGATTTTCCGACCTATCAACCCAATAAAAATATAAAATAAAAAATGGTTAGAAATATAAATATGAAAATATAAAAAATAGAAAATAAATGGTTCAAAATGTAAATATAAAAATATAAAAAATGGTTTAAAATATAAATATAAAAATATATAATTAAAAATGGTTCAAAATATAAATATAAAAATATAAAAAATGTAAAATAAATTAATCAAAACTATAAAATATAAAATGGTTTGCAAAGTTTCGAATTTTCACAATCTTTCGACAGTGTAGAAATTTTGAATATACATGTTTACCATTGATTACATTTTTTGTTTTTTTTTTAAATTACACTTTTTTTCGTTTTTTTTGTTTGTTTTTGTTTCCGCTCGTACAATAACATATTTAAAATTGTTTGGTTGTTTGTTTCGAATGTGAGACATTACGAAAACTGAAATCACAATGGCGAAATTTATTTTGCCATTGTTGGCCATTCGTTTTGGACGTAGTGTCGTTGCGTGTCACATCGTGACAATGGAATTTAACCGGAAATCCGTGATACGGTTACGCGCGTTGTTTCCCTTCTTCCACGTCGCGACGAAGGGAACGAAGGGAACGAAGGGACGTTGCAACTAGAACGAACGTCGAGGAAAAGATTGATGTCGTGAAATTTCGTTGAGGATAAATTGCAACGTAAAAATGTGAACACGAGACTGGGTAAGAGAGAGAAAAAGAGATACGAGTGTCCGATGAGTTTTAATCTTCCATGGAGGATGTCAGAGTGACGTGGAAAACCGTTCCCAGACTCTTGAAAAAATCTCTCTCTCTCTCTCTCTATTTCTCTATTTCCTCGGACTGTTCTTACGCTCGACCTTTTCAACCATCAAGCCACCACCCTTTTCTTCTCCCTCTATCCGTTTCACAGTCGATTTTATTTCCTCGACGCTTTTTCCTATTGTTTTTTTTTTTCGAACCTCTTGTTCGATTGATTGACGGGATAGCTTTCTGTACCCTTAGATTTCTTCCAATTTTCTTCGAACGATGAAAACTTTATTGGACCATCGAAAAGCCGCTTTGCAACATTGCAAGATCTGATGAAGAAGCTTTAATCTCATGGTACGCGAATCAGAGCTTTTGGCTTGGAGGAGGAGATCGTTAGTTTTCGGTTCGACGATTGTGCAAAGCTTTTCGTTTGAAATATAATAAATGTGAAATGTAAAAAATATAGAAATATAAAATTATAATATATGAAAAATATTAAATATTTAATATCGAATATAATATATCAAATATATCAAATGTATCAAATATATCAAATATATCAAATATATCAAATATATCAAATATATCAAATATATCAAATATATCAAATATATCAAATATATCAAATATATCAAATATATCAAATATATCAAATATATCAAATATATCAAATATATCAAATATATCAAATATATCAAATGTATCAAATATATCAAATATATCAAATATATCAAATATATCAAATATATCAAATATATCAAATATATCAAATGTATCAAATATATCAAATATATCAAATGTATCAAATGTATCAAATATATCAAATATATCAAATATATCAAATATATCAAATATATCAAATATATCAAATATATCAAATATATCAAATATATCAAATATATCAAATATATCAAATATATCAAATATATCAAATATATCAAATATATCAAATATATCAAATATATCAAATATATCAAATATATCAAATATATCAAATATATCAAATATATCAAATATATCAAATATATCAAATATATCAAATATATCAAATATATCAAATATATCAAATATATCAAATATATCAAATATATCAAATATCGAATATCGAATATCGAATATCAAATATTTAATATCAAATATCAAATATTGAATATCGAATATAAAATTAAAAATATAAAATATAAAATGTAAATTCATCCGACCCATTTTGTCGTCACACCTTTATCCCAAGAGTCTCATTTCGTCGTTCTGTTTCAAACGCGACACCCTCTACATAGACGCCATGATTTTGGATGTCGAGAAGACGCAACGATGCGGATCGTTCACCGAAGCAAGGGGGTTAACCAAGAGATCCGGAAAATGTCTAGTGGCAAATAAATCACTGCGGTAATTGTCGTCGTGACACGTTCAAATGAGAATATTCCCAACGCGATACTCATCCCGCAACGAATAACATTTCCGAGTCTGAAAATTCACGAGTAGTCACTCAGAATGCATTTCGAGCAGGTCCGACCACTTACGAATGTCCATCGTATACACACCGAAACCGTGTCTGGTGAACGTCGCGAAGACACTTTTCCGACTTAACGACGGTGCTAATTATTACACGAATTTTCCAAATTCATCGTCGTGATGCGGTTAGCGAAATAAGACTCGCGTATTTCGTAATCGTTGTGGTCATCAACATCATTCTGTCACAATGAATTACATTAACCCGAATTCACATTTTGGATGATATTAATGTCACGTCAACTGTTTGGAATTGAAATATTAAACAAGAATGGAATTATCAATGACCATTATTGAATTGTTCATTGAGTTTTTTTTTTCAAATTTTATAATGTTTAAATATTATGTGGCAGATTTACATTTTAATAAATATTTATGCCATACATTTTTTTTCACTTGAAATTTTGAACAAGAATGAAATTCAATGACAATTGTTCAATTGTTCATTGGTTTTTTTTTCTTCAATTTTTATCATGTTCAAATATTATGTTGCAGATTTATATTTTAATAAATATTTATGTTATGAATTTTTTTAACTTGAAAATTTGAACAATAACGAAGTTCCATGTCAATTATTCAATTCTCCATTGGTTCTTCAATTTTTATAATATTCAAGTATTCTGTAGCAGACTTAGATTTTCAACAAATATTGATGTTACACATTTTTTAAGATTGAAAATTTAAAGCATAGCGAAATTCGATGACAATTATTCAATTCTTCATTGGTTTTTTCAATTTTTATAATCTTCAAATATTATAAAGCAGAATCAAATAGGACTCGGAAATATTACTATCACGAACTCTTTGCACTCAAAAAAGTGAGCAATAACTTGAAATTCGATTATTCAACGATTTTTCAATTTCTGTATTGATATAAAATAAAATATCCCCCCCCCCCCCAAATGTCCAGGCAACAATTATTTTTTCATAAACCTCGGACAGCACAAATCAATTTATAACGACGTGATGATGATGATGATGATGATGATGATGATAATAATAATAATAATAATAATAATAATAATAATAATAATAATAATAATAATAATTTTTTAAAATAATAATAATAATAATAATAATAATAATAATAATTGTCGTTACAATCTCACAAATCGATAAATATCAAAAAATCGAAACGAATAAAAATAAATCCACTTAAATCCCAAGAACATGACTCGATTACCTCAATAATTTCGACACGACGAGCCATCGTGCTTCAGTGAATAGCGAGTGACAGTCCCAAATGGCAAAATGTCATCAAACTCGTGGCCGAACGAACGAACGAACCCACGAACGACATTTTCTACCGTTCGAAACTTTTCCGACAATTAGCGAATGTGTTGAACGAAACTTGTGTCCAATGAGTAAGTAAAACCGTCGAATTAATAATTTCCTCGGTCACGAGTCTCGGACGTGAAAATTCGACCGATAAATATATATAACACGTATAACCGAGAGAGATAGCGAATAAACGTTGTAAGATCGTGGGGCATACAACGACCGATGCGAATTCGCGATACGTCAACGTTAAAGGGGAGGGAAGGGGGGGTTGGAGAAATTCGTGAAACTAGTGCAAACGAGATTTTGCAAATCGCGACGATTCGTCAACGTTAACTCGAGAACTTTGGAATCGTCTCGCGAAGTACAACCGACGATGGAACTCTCGGCGTTGCACCTCGCAAATGCACCATCAGCTGCAGCAGAAACGACTGCAGCAGCGGCAGCAGCAGCAGCAAGTCGTCCGGACGGACTCGGAGAGTGGCAATTTGTTAAAAGTGCGCTCACGGGCGCTAGACGACAGGTGTCCCAAGGGCCGAACCCAGCAGTCGCTGCCACTAGGGACCATTTTGTAGCTTCTGGGATAAATTCATATATATATATATATATATATATCTACACATATGTATATATGTTTGTAGACATATATATTTTTTATTTCACGAGATGCTTGATCAAAATTGAGGAATTTCTTTTATAAGATTCGAGCGGGCATCATGTTTTCCAATATATATATTTCTTTTATTTTTACAAAATGTTAAAAGAAAAAAAAATTCAAATTTTTCAACCGAAATGGGAAAAGAGAAATTTCTTTTATAAAATTCGAGCAGGCATCGTGTTTTCTGCTATAAATATATATGATTTTTTCAAAATATGAAAAAAAAAAAAAAAAAAAAATTGAGTCTTTTTTACCGAAATGAGAAAAGATTTTACGAAACCTCCCGAGATTTCATTTTATGAGATAAATGCATATACATATATGTATATATATGTGAGCCTATATATATATATATATATATATATATATATATATATTTTTTTTTTTTTCGACAGATACTTTATCAGAATTGAGGAACTTCTTTTATAAAATTCGAGCGGGCATCGTGTTTTCTAATATATATTTTTTTATTTTTACAAAATGTGAAAAAAATAAAGAATCAAGTTTTTTTTACCGAGTTTTAGATTTAATTTTTTTTTTCTTGTTCAATCGGGTTTTAGATTTTATGTTTCTTTTTAAAAAAATTTTTTTAAGATAGAAAAAATAATTATTCTGTATTGACATTTCAGCAAAAAAAAAAAAAACACTCGAATTTCTTCAAAATCTGGAAAAAATAATATATTGGAAACACGATGGCCACTCTCAAATGTTTGTTTAAAAAATATGGAAAAATTCGAGAGAACGGGGGTACGATGTTGAAAAATGATAAAAAATGAATTATCGACTATATCGTGAAAAATTTTTGGGCGAACGTGATAAACTGAAAGGACAGCGAGGGGTGGAATTCTCGAACGTGAAGTCTGACCGGCAGCGGGTCGTACCACTTGTCTCGTGACGGCGGGACGCGCGCATCTTCTTCTTTATTTTTCGTCATGTACATCACACATGACATGTATATATGTGTGATCCATGGGGACTCGACGTTGTCTGGAACGTCGAGACACAGACTGCGTGTGGCATTTCGCGAATTTAAAAAATGTCACGGACGTTTCTCTTTCTCTCTCAGTCCTTTAACTTCTGTGTCTCACTCACAGTCAACGAGAGCGAGAGAGAGAGAGAGAGAACGGCAACCGAGCGCACCCCGTGATACCCCAGACGGGGGATTTCTACGACTCTATTTATAAAATTCGCGGTGTCGTTCCGACGTCTCCGAGAAAATGATGAAAAAAAGAAAAAAAAAAAAAGAAAAGGATGAAATATATGAGAATGAAACAAGAAGAAAAAAAAAAAACGAGTAGTCGAGTAGCGTGTTGAGCACGCCACATGATTAGGGTTCCGTAGTAATTCTGTAGTGGCCATTGACGAAAGATTTAATCCCCACAAGTATATTATATATAATTATAGATAGAAGATGATATAATAATAATAATAATAATAATAACGATAATAATAATAATAATAATAATAATAATAATAATAATAATAATCATAACAATCATAATGATAATAATATATTTATATAATATAATTAAGTTCAATTATTGAAATCTCGATTGCTACGATAATTCATTTATTTCAAAAAATTATAAACTTTATCGCGTTTGCAATTTTTCGAGTGGAAAATATACGAAATAGCCCAATTGAAAAAAAAAAAAAAAATACGAACAATTGACAGATTATATATTTTATATTATTTACATTTATTTTTTTACGTAGAAAAATAAATATAAATAATATTTCCGTATGGTATCTATGCACATTATGTATGGTTTGCATATAAAAACAGATGCCCACTTCTAAATATATATATATATACAATCTATCAATTGTTTGTATCTTTTTTATTTCCACTTGGGCTATTTCGTATATTTTCCACTCGATAAATTGCAAACCCGCGAATTATCATTTTCCCCAAACGGAAACGTCGTTTGACGAAGAAAGTCATGGAACCGTCTGGAGAGTCCGGAGAGCGAGAAACATCATAATTTAAAGCCTGTCGTGAAAATTTTGCACGAGCCCCGCCTCGAAAACGTGCGACGAAACTCCTCTTGGGCCGTCGCCTCGGCGTTATAATATTAAATACGTATAACGGGCGACGATGTTTTCATTGGCCCCGAGTTGAATATATATATGTATGTATATATACAAAGCAAAGTTTGCGTGCGTTACCGTGGCGATTGCCGCATAACTGGCGCGAACTGTCGCCGGAGATACGACAGACAGTGCGAAGGGGGTGTGTGTGTGTGTTGTGTCGCGTGCCGTGTCTCGCGTTTTCGTTCGAATCTTCGTTTTTGTACAGGGCGCCTCAAAATACACGATAAAAAATTATGAAAAAAAATCAGAACGAGCAAAGTTCAGAATGGTCCAAAAATTCCTAACTCGCAATATTCCGAACGCACAATGTTGCGAACGGTCGCGGGGCGTGAAATGACATTGCGGGGAATCGTCGAAAATTCCAGAATGACATTGCAGCGAACGTACGAATATTCCAAACGTCTGACCAGTCGTCGCGGTTTTTCAACGTTTCTCCGACTTTCGAGCTTTCCCCACGCGTTGATTATCGAAGTTGGATACATGCCGTCCGGGACTTTTTTATAGGAAATTCAATTCTCTGCAACATTGTTCATGTGAACTTTTGGTCTATGTAGCGTTGTTTATCCAGCGTTTGGACGGGAAGGTAAAAATGCAATTTTCTCATTGTTCTTACCTTCCCGTACAAACGCTGGTTAAACAACGCTAAATAGACCAAAAGTTCACATAAACAATGTTGAAGAGAATTGAATTTCCTACAAAAAAGTCCTCGACGGCATACATCCAACTTCAATAATCAACGCGTGGGGAAAGCTCGAAAGTCGGGAAACGTTAAAAACACTCCAGACGAGTTCCACTGAACATTCGTTTCGTTCGTTATATTTAACCCTCGTTTCACCCTCCGAATTTAAACACTAAAAAATAACTGCATTCTTTCCAGGTAAAATAAACCGAAAACGCACACAAGAATTCCTTCCAACTTCGTCCTACCTTCAACCTCCTTTGTCCAAAAATTAATATTGAAGTAAGTTAAAATAAATGTAAAAAATTTCGAAAATCGAAACTCCCTGTGCACTTTTCAGTACCTTTGAATTTTGCCGGACCCTGTACAATCACGTATCTATATAGACCATGTGCATCCTCGTGTTTCTCGTTTCTTGAATTCTCCGCCACGGGTTACGCAACACCCGTGGAACCTCGCACAACTATCGAGGACAGGGGGTGAAGAGGGAGAGAGAGAAAAGGGGGGTGGGGGGTGGTAGGGTAACGAAAGTGAGCAGCAACGGGACGCTCCACGGAAATCGCGTCTCGGGAATGTCGCTAATTGGCCGAAAATAAATGCACCGCGTCCGGAGAGTGTGCATAAGAAGCGGACATGAGGAAAAGTGAGAAAGAGAGAGAGAGAGAGAGAAAGAGAGAAAGAGAGAGAATGCCAAACCAAATCCTCTCGACATAGTCCGCTGAATCTACTGAGCTAGGCTCATTACTCAAATCGCCCTCTGCATACATGCATATATATGTATATAAATATATATAATATATATATATAGATATATAAACCTTTCCTTCCTTATTCCATTAACGTATTTCCTAATTGTTTCAACCGCGCACGTGTGTACTCCCCGAACTGCGGTATTCGATCTCTCGCTACATTTTAGCTTCACGCACGTTTCATCACCCTCCTCCCCCCGCCCCACGCCCCCCTGGGCTCTGACACCCCTCGCGAGCCACCTCGTAACTCACATCGCCGACCGAAACTGCTTCCGTGTTTCACTATGAATCTCAAAATTATACGCAAACTTCCTCGTGGAAAGAGAAAATTCCTTCCCTCGCCTGTTCCCGCCTCCCCCCCCCCCCCCCCAAGAAAATTGTCTCACACCCAAAAAGGGTTGATACAAATTTTATCAAAAATCCACTGTCAAAATGGCTGATATATTTTGAAGGATTTTTGAAAAAATTGTTATCAATTCTTTATCGGTGTGACACTTTTTTTTTGGGGGGGGGGGGGCAACCATTTTATTGTGACGGAGTTTTGAATGTCGACACTTTGTTCGAGCCGATCAAGTGAAAAATATTTTTTAAAAAATAGAAAAAAAAGCAATGAAAATGTTTCAAACTTTTCGCACATGCAAGACGCCTTGATGAGTTGTTGGAAACTCATCAAGGCACATCAAGTTAGTATAAACTTAATTATTATTATTAATTTCTTAGGATTCCGACGGGCATCCCCCATTCATCGATCGACTTGTGGGTCAAAAACTTGAATGAATGAATGAAGGAACGAAGACACTGCAAAACCGTCATTGGCACACCCGGTATACAATGCCTTCCTCAGACCCTCATTTTAGCCCAAATAAAACCCAAAATCCAAAACTTACGACGATCATCAAACACCCGAGAGGATTTAGCGTATGGTTTATCATTCGGGTTCGTTAATTATTTCTTCGCTCGGGATCAGCGAAAATCCGTGAAACAAAAAAAAAAATAAAAAATAAAAATAAACGGAAGATGGAAACGCGTGGCGTATATTCGTTGCGGTCAAGGGGCGAGAAGACGGAGGGTGGGGGGAGGGGTGGGGGGCATGAAAATGCCGCGAGTTCTCGGGCGACAGAGCGTTGCAAATAACTCGTTCCCGAAATACCGATAGCGTCTCTCGAGACGACCGAGAGACAGAGGGCCCCGCCGCGACGATGAAGAAGATCGCGCGACGCGGCGCGCGCCAAAGTTGCGCGAGCACGGATATGCCGAAGCCGAAGGGGGTTTGAGAGGCACGTGCGCGCGCGACAACCCGTGGCCCTTAATTACGACGTCCGATTAAGAGGCTCCGCCTGACGATATGGTGATATGGTGGTGGTTGCGATGATGCTGCTGCTGCTGCTGCATCTCGGTCCAATGTGAGAGGCTGCTTTTACGTTCTCTCTCTTTGTCTTGCTCTCTTGCTCTTGCTCTTGCTCTCTATCTCTCTCTCTCTCTCATTGTCTGTCTTGCTCTCTTGCTTTTGCTGTTGATCTTTCTCTGTTTCTCTCTTTCTCTCTTTCTGTGTTTCTCTCTTTTCCTCTTTTTCTCTTTCTTTCTTTCTCTCTTTCTCTCTTTGTCTCTTTCTCTCTTTCTCTCTTTCTCTCTTTCTCTCTTTCTCTCTTCTTCTCTTTCTCTCTTTTTCTCTTTCTCTCTTTCTCTCTTTCTCTCTTTCTCTCTTTCTCTCTTTCTCTCTCTCTCTTGCTCCCTCTGTCTGTCTTGCTCTCTTGCTCTTGCTGTTGCCCCTGCTCTTGCTCTTTCTCTCTCTCTCTCTCTCTCTCTCTCTCTCTCTCTCTCTATATATATATATATATATATATGTCTCTTTCTCTTTGCTTTCACTCTCGCTCTCGGCACGCGCGCACACCACCGGCCTAATAGATTACCGGCTAAGTGCAATTAGCCTGCCGTATAGCACGTGTACAGTGCCCGGGCACCCGTTCACTACGTTCACGTATAGCCTACATCTATGTATGTGTTTATGTGTGTATGTGGTGCATGCATGAGCATGTTACACGAGTCGTCTCCGAGTTTGTCATTCGCGTTTGGGTCATCTCTCTTTTATGTAGTAGTCCGGAAAATTGTCACGGAAAAATGTCTGGTGTTTCGAACAGAGAAAATTTTTTTTTTTTTTAAATGAAAATTAATGACGAGTCGAGTCTAATGACGGAATGCCATTATTTTATTTAGTTTATTTTTTTGCGTTTTGGGTATCTCTCTGGTCTGTAAAATCGCGGGAAAATGTCTAATGTTTCAGTTGTTTTCATGATTAAATGTTTATGATTTAAATGTTCATGTTAATGATTTAAATGTTTTTTTTTCAGATAGATTCCAAGTCGAATTCATCGATGAAACGCATTAGATTGATTTTGATTCTGGTTTATTTTCTAATTATTTAATTCTTTCAATCTCATCCTCGGATGTTGTGAAATTAAATTGATTTTTTCGAGAGTTACGTCGGACTGGGTGTCGGTGGATTTGAAAAAAAAAAAAACAGCGGAGAATGTTCGACAAACGTACTTGCAGACTACTTGTTCTCTATTATCTTTTTTCGTTTTTTTTTTTTCGACCACATCCAATTTACCCTCGTCACGAATGGGTTTTTTTCTTTCTCCTTCTTTTGTCGGGTTTTCTCTTCGGCTCCGGCGATTCTCTCGACTCGCGGGGTTTTCGATTCGGACACTTGACACGAAAGAAATTCTTGCGATTCTCTTTTCGGTCTTCCTTCGAGTAGTTTGGAAGGATCCGCCGGGGAATCCCCCGGAGCATCGTTATTTACTGGTAGAACTATGTTTTTTTTCTACTTTTTTTCGTTGTTGTTTGATTTCGTTTTTGTTTTTTTTTAAATTTCGTTCAGGACCAGGTTTGAAAGTTTTATACACGTCTTATTTAATTTGTGTGACTTGATTAAAAGTTGGAACTTGCATCTTGCTTCCTTGGAATCGTAGATAGTGAACGCAGTAATGAAAAAAAAAAGTTTAAACTTTCCTATCGAATCAGACGAATCAAAGCAATGCAAGAAAAAATCGTTAAAAAAATTATGGAAATTAGTTTTTCATATTTTCGAACCATACAAATTTTCGAAATGACGGAAAAAAAAATCATTAAGCGCTCAATGCGTCAAAAACCGATTTTTTTTACGAAAAAAAAAAATCATATCTTTTACAATTTTCATTTTTTTAAATTTTTGATAGTTTCTTTTGGTTTTTTTTTTTTGGTTGAAGTTGCGATTGGGGTCATTTTGACCCCCCAGTGACGCCGAAGGGTTAATGGCATTTCGAAATGAATTAAACACGCGAAATTTCGTTGGTGCGAAAGTTAATCTAGAATATTTTAGAATTTTACGTACGAATAAAATATCATAAACAATTTAAGGTGCTGCAACATCAGACTGAATTAGAGGGCTCACAAAGTGCGGTGAACTCTGGAGCACGATGCTGTGGCGTGTCATCATCACAGACGAAGACACATCCGCGTGGGTTATAGTCGAATTGATGTAGTACCCATCCGCGGAAGGGTTAAATCTCGTCCGGGTAACGAGAGAGATAGCATCTTCGTTCGTCTTCGGACATCGGGTTGGTGACGTTTCTCGTCTTCGCCGGCGACGACAGTTACAGCATCCCGAGAATGATTAACGCACGAGGGGACAGTACACGCACTCTTTGGCGTTGACATCGAGAGAGAGAGAGAGAGAGAGAGGGAGAGAGAGAGAGAGAGCGAAACTACATCGCGTCCACTCTTCCACCTCTCGCTGAGTCCGTACCGACCATTCGTAACCGATGTTCGCGTCGCTTACGAGCAGTTTGCTCTGCGTTTAAATTTTTATCATACCGCGCAAAAAAAAAAAAATTAAAAAAAAAAATGAAAAAAAAAAAAATAAAAATAAAATCATAACTAATAACATTTCAATGAAGCATGAATCTGAAACGAATAGTAAAACAAAATATACGATAGAAAGTATGAATAGATAGAAAGAGAGAGAGAGAGAGAGATAGAGAAAGAGTTATTTTTATTTTTATTTGAGAGAGAGAGATGGATTGATTGATTAAATCTATCGAGCATGAGTTAAAACAAATAATAAAACACAGTTTACAACAGAAATTATGAATAGCGAGAGATAGAGAAAGAAAAAGAGTTATTTTTATTTTTATTTTTATTTTTATTAGAGAGAGAGAGAGATTTGGTGATTGATTAAATTAATCATGCCTTAGTCTGACTTTAGGCAATACAGTCAACAATAAGTAAAGAAGCAGTAATAAAAAAATTACTATACTGATGATTCTGTATAATAAGAAAAAATTTTGAATTTTGAAAAGAAAGCAAGAGAGAAAAAGAGAGAAAAAGGGACGAGAAGGGAAGCAACTATGAAAAGCAGAGGGTCGTGGCACGTGAGTGGAAAAAGCTACTTTCGCGTCAGCAGGTCTGACCGTGCGTGTGTGTGTGTGTGTGTGTCTCGAGAAAGCTCGAGAGCTTGTCTCCCTTCGGGTCCTTCCTCCATCTCCTTGTCCATTAGTTCCACTCCCCGGTGTTCACGATCAAGCGGAATACGTAGAACGTTGTCAAAAAAAAAAATAAAAAATAAAAATAAAAATAAAAAAAAGCTCTTTGAACATCTTACGACAACATTTTTTTGTTATCCCAACTTAACTCTCGACATTTCCTATAATCGAGTTTTTTTTATCATGAATGAACGAATGGAATGATAATCCAACCATCGCATATATCCAAAAATGTTATGTACAGAAAAATAAATAAGTATCAAGTTTCTTAATTTAAAAAAAAAATCAAATAAAAATTCAAATTACAAAACCATCGACCCTCAAATTGTGCCATCGTTGAAGTTCTTCAAAAATTCTATTTAGAAATCAGAAAATT
Source organism: Diplazon laetatorius (assembly GCA_963662125.1). Lineage (NCBI taxonomy): Eukaryota > Metazoa > Arthropoda > Insecta > Hymenoptera > Ichneumonidae > Diplazon > Diplazon laetatorius. The sequence goes on along the minus strand of OY759155.1, from coordinate 19,107,666 downwards.
ATCCGATAAATGCCAACAGTACAACTCTCAACAATTTTCCATTAAAAAAAAAAAAAAAAAAAAAAAAAAAAAAAAAAAAAAAAAAAAAGAGTTAAGGGATGAAAAAAAAGATTGGCAAGTGGGGGATGGTAAGGGCGATAAAAATGTATAATACAAAGATGGATAATATCGGTTGGCCTTTATTGGGACATTCTCCGGTCTCTCGAGATAAACCAGAGTCTAGTAAAGAGTGTGAGAGAGAGAGAGATAGAGAGAGTTATAGATAAAAGTTAAAAGCATACGTGCACGGGGGCGGTTTGACTCGACCGGGAGGGTGGTAGGGGTGAAGGGGGAAGGGGGACATAAATTCCAGAGTCCACCGAGCGATAAACGATCGAGTGCCGCCACCTGGACGGCACGTTGCATCGAAAGAAAAGGAGACGAAGGAGAGATGAAGCAGAGAAGAGAGAGAGAGAGAGAGAGAGGATGGAAGAGGCTGAGCAAGCATCGTGTCGTCGTACGGCTTGTCCCGATAATATACGATAGACGAGAATCCGTGGGAGGATCGCGGTTGTACAGCTCGTAAATTTTCGAAGGACCAACATATACTTAAGACGTGATAGACTGGAATCCGGATAAATCTCGTCGTCTGTGTATTTTTCGTCAAACGTTCGATTTATATATTTTCCATCGCTTGTCAACACCGAGCAATCTTATGAAAAAACATCGCGTCACCCCTCACATGGGTTCCAAATGATTTTGAAAAAATGTCGCCGAAGTTGTCCCATTCTATCTCAATATTTACCCGTGCCTGTGGAATTTTGAATTTTTTTTTCGAATAACATATAGCGCGAAATGTTTATCGAGTTTATTTGTCATGGCTGAAATATCAACGTGAGACAAATTTGCTCGATATGATTTTTTCATCGGGAGCATGAGTTGTGTTGAGGAAAAATATTTATTCATCGACTGAAACAAAATGGCGGGACTAATATGGCGGCTTGTGAATTGTAATTGTGGGGAAAACTTGTTTTTTTTTTTTATTATCGCTCTTTTGGGTCACTGGACGTGAATTTGGGACTCGAAATGACGATACACACTGTATTCCACGTCTTCGTATCAGTTCCACTTCGGTGTGTTTTGCATTTCATGTTTTTCTATTTTCCAAGCCGCCATGTCAGTTCCGCCATTTTGTTTTCCGACGTTCGGCAAATTTTTCAAGTAAACTACGCATCATTCTGACGAAGAAAGCACATTTCACAAATTTGCCTAATGTCGATATTTTAGCTATGATAAATAAACTCGATAAACATTTCACGCTATATAATTTCGAAATGAATAAAATTCCACAGGCACGGGTAAATATTGAGATAGAATGTGGGGACTTGGAGAACATTTTTTAAGAATCATTTGAAACCTATGTGGGGGATGACGCGATTTTAATAAAAAGAATTACCGTTGGTAAGGACCACTTTGATATATATGTATGTGTAGATCGGTTTGTCTGGCTGACCGATTCGACGTTTGTCGGGCTCGTCCTCCTCGAGAGGACTTCTCAAAGCTACCCCGGAGACACGAAGTTGTCGAAGCTGGGCTTAGTTACGTGCACGTGTGTGCAGTTCATCCGGATGTCCCGGTGTTTGACCAGGAAATGACTTTGGTAGCAAACATCGACCGAGCAAACTCTCTTCCTCCCTCTCTCTATCTTCCTCCCTCTCTCTCTCACTCTATCTACGTGCATGCGTGAGCTTTCAATGGTCAGTGCTAACTATATCTGCTTGTTCCGAGGGTTGACGGATCTCATGTGTCAACAATCGGCCTGAACACGTTGCTGCCAAACACACCCACACACACACAAACACACAAACACACACGCGAAAGGCTCGTTGGGTCATAAACAACGACGATATACAAACTCACTCGATTAGACTCTCGATCGTAATCAACACCGAAGTTACGAGTATAACCAGTCGAAAGTCGTTGTCGCAATGACAATCAATCCGAGGATATATTTCTCATTCGCAAATTTTCGTGAAAATAAGAGAAGCAAAAAAAAATTCCAAGCTTTATTTCTTTTTTTTCGTATCACAGGGTACAATTTTTTGTTGTTGCTGGAATGATTATTTTTTTTTATTGGTGAAAGAATGTTTATTGGGAATGTGGTCAAAGTTGTATCTGGCTCGGACTGTAAAATATATATATATATATATATATATATATATATAATATTTATGAGAAGTTTAAAACCATTTAGAATTTTTCAAAATTAATTTTTTTGTCTTTTGGTCTTGATGATTGCTAGTGGAATAAAATATATATGTATGTCTATATATATGTATGTCTATATCGATTATTAATATATATATAATTTTATATATATATATATATATATATATATATATATATATATATATATATATATATATATATGATTTTATTCCACTAGCAATCATCAAGACTGAAAGAATGTCAATTTTTGAAGAATTTACGTTTTTTTTTTTTTTCAAACTTCTTCAGAACGAGATTAGTTCGAAATCTTTGGAGGATCAATTTTTAAAAAAAATTATGTTTGTTCAATCATCAAGGTTTGAATGATCCTAACAACGTTTAGTTTTTAGAGTTGCAATCAGGACCGCAGAGTGGGTTATTACATTATTTCCGTTCGAAATTAAATAATAATAATAATAATAATAATAATAATAATAATAATAATAATAATAATAATAATAATAATAATAATAATAATAATAATAATAATAATAATAATCGTTTGTCTCGAGTCAATTTGTTACAATCTCACTCGATTACATTTTAAATCGTAATCAACCCTCGCACGAAAATTCACGACGAACAAGTGAAATCGTTATCGCGCAATGACAATCAACGTTGTGTCTCTGTAATTTCATAACGAGCTTTCGCTGTAAACCCATAACCAAAGCTTGTGGGCCAGACTTGGCCATTCGCTCGTTCGTGCAAACTCTTCGAACGGGTAGATATCCGAAACTTTCGGGCTAGAACATTGGTGTTTCAAAACTTTTGACTTTGTGTCGCGATTACGTGATACTGTGTGTCTCGTTGATATTCTCACGGTTTCCAGAAACAGCTCGAGTCGAAGTTTGAGTCGAGGGTGAGGGGGGAGGGGGTTGAGTCGTGGATTCATATTGTGCGAAATTGTACGACCGCGAATTAACGACGAAGCTTAGGATCGAAATGTTACAGAAAAGTGGAACGTGGATGGGTGTCTGTGTGGAGCGAGTAATTATCCACTGTAATTATCCACGCTCAAGGGTTTGGCCCTCTGTTAATTAGCTCAGACCGAGAAACGATCTAATAGGATGGTTTATGCACGTGTGTGTGTGTGTGTGTGTGTGTGTGTGTGTTTGAACCTGGGGGATGAAGACCACCGAGACACCGGAAAAGTTTTATTCTCGAACAAAGCGTGACTCGTTAGCAATTAATTATAAAGATTCGTTAAGGTCTTATATATATACGTCGATTATATATACGTCGATTTTTATTTTGCCGATTTTCGAAGGTACTTTTCTGGACGCGGTTGGAAAAAAAAAAAATAATGCATATATTGACAACTTTTTTTTCTACGAATCATTCATGCACAGTTGCACATGGTTGAGTATATGTAAAAAAAAGATATATGTAGCTGAAATATTGACAAATGGCGGAGATATTACGTAATAAAGCGATGTATTTTCTTTTTTTTTTCTGTTTGCACTGTAACTTTAACAATTTTTGGAATTTTTCAATTCTGCAAGGCCTTGAAATATTTTTAAACGTTCAGGCTAATCGAAATTGAAAATTATAGAAAAATATGAAACATTTCGTTGACACGAACATGAAACAATCTATTCAATTAGTATTTTATTCACGGTGCTTCCAATTTTTTTTTCGTCTTTTTCGATTCATTGAATTGTTATCATCAATATTGTTATTATGAAGTGTTATTTTTTGTTTGTCGTTAGAAAAAAACTACTTAATCAAAAAATGGGTATTTATAAAATTAAAATAGTATATGAAATACTTTTTCGAAAAAATAATTATGAATATTATAATGGCACTAAATTAAATACCACCATGCAACTATGGAATAATAAACCGTATGAACTACTTATAATTAATCAATTAACCAACTAGTCATGATTAATTAATCATGACTAATCCACACGAATTATTATTCCACGGTTGCATTCCAGTATTCAATCAAGTGTAATTTATTATTCAGAAACAATTAAAGAAACATTAAAATTATCAATCTTTACACGATAATCTTATGGATTATCGTGTAAAGATTGATAATTTTGATGTTTCTCTATAATTGGTTCTGGATAATAAATAGTACACTAAATCATCTCATTTAAATTATTTTTCAAACATTATTTCATTATTACATTATTTTTCAAACACTTATTCTCGTAAAAAAAAAAAAAACGTATTCAAAATCCAATTTTCATTTTACGAATCCCCCCCTCCATTCATGCATAACAATGTCACATTGATAAAAACAAAAAATTCGAAAAAAGAAAGACAAAAAATAATAAACCAAACAAACGGCGAAATAAATTTTGAGAGTTTAAACGTGAGACCGATTTCGGTTTGAGAATGGAGGTCTCGAGAATTTCGTCAAGTCGTTAGAGCGTGTGGTTTCCTTTCAGACGGCGGATGTTGGAAGGAACGAGACGACAACGAAGACGACGCAGACGACGACGACGAAGACCAGACAGACGGGAGAAAGAGAAAAAATATAAGGGAGAATAAGACGGAGCTTCGAAATAAGCTTTGAAAGCAGCTAAACCCACCTCGTAACTCACCCCTTAATTATCGTATCCGTCTGTGATTCTCCACGAAGCTCGAAAACTATGCGTCTCTTAGCTATATATGCACTCGCTCAGCTTTTCCCACATACATATATATGTATGTGTGTGTACCCACTCGGTAATATATCGGGCTTGGTTGCAATAACGGGATGTAAATTTAACGGAGGGATGCTAACGCAGACGCGGAAACGTCGCTCCGTTTTGCAGCGGTACGGAAACGCGATCTCATCCGCGTCCTCTTCCACCTTAATGTTCATGGAACTTGTGCAACAGTATCCACAGAACGGCCACGAGTGGTTGGCTCATATCGTTTGGACGTTTATATGCATATATAATATATATATATATATATATATCAGAGTGGTCCTTAGGAAGAGTAGTTTTTTTTATTAAAATCGCGTCGCCTCTCACATAGGTTTCGAATGATTTTGAAAAAATGTCGCCGAAGTTATCCCATTCTATCTCAATATTTACCCGTGCCTGTGGAATTTTGAATTTTTTTTCGAATAATATATAGCGCGAAATGTTTATCGAGTTTATTTGTCATGGCTGAAATATCAACGTGAGACAAATTTGCTCGATATGATTTTTTCATCGGGAGGATGAGTTGTGTTGAGAAAAAATATTTATTCATCGACTGAAACAAAATGGCGGGACTAATATGGCGGCTTGTGAATTGTAATTGTGGGGAAAACTTGTTTTTTTTTTATTATCGCTCTTTTGGGTCACTGGACGTGAATTTGGGACTCGAAATGACGATGCACACTGTATTCCGTGTTGTCGTATCAGTTCCACTTCGGTGTGTTTTGCATTTCATGTTTTTCTATTTTCCAAGCCGCCATGTCAGTTCCGCCATTTTGTTTTCCGGGGCTCGGCAAATTTTTCAAGTAAACTACAAATCGTTCTGATGAAGAAAGCACATCGAACAAATTTGCCTAATTTCGATATTTTAGCTATGATAAATAAACTCGATAAACATTTCACGCTATATAATTTCAAAATAGATAAAATTCCACAGGCATGGGTGAATATTGAGATAGAATGCGGGGACTTGGAGAACATTTTTTTAAAATCATTTGAAACCTATGAGAGAGGTTACGCGATTTTAATAAAAAGAATTACCCTCGGTGAGGACCACTCTGATATATATGTATGTGTGTAACGATGTGTTTCAATGGGCTCTTTGACGGAGACCCGAAGCCATAACGATTTAGGCTTGCCACTTGAGTGCCGGACTGTGTGACGTGGATTTACACGGTCCACGGTTACCCGTGGTATCCAAAGTTAATTATCCACGTCGTGCGTACGTCACGAATAATTAATAATATCTCGTGGAAAAGACATTGAAAATTTTCGTTGAGACGATTTTCACCCGAATAAACGAAGCTCGGGCTCGTTATTTATTCGCAACGCGTCGTGTAAATTGCGACGATGAATTAGCGAATTGATAATTTTCCACAATTAACGGACAAAAATAATTTTCAGTTCTTATTTCGATTTGCATTTGACATTTTCACAGCGACAAAATTATATTCACAATAATGTACTTTTTCATTTGTTTTTAAATGATAATTATTTCTTGTATTATAATTTGCATAATAATTGTTATTGATTGTAAATTAATTTTAATGATAATAATAATAATAATGATAATTTGAAACACGATATCGAATTTCGATGACGATTTGATTGGCAAAGTTTATTTCGTTGTTTGAAGATAAATTTTATAAATCTCAATATATAAATGTTGCACTTTCTTTTTTTTAGTTTTCAATTTTTTTAACAACAAAACTTATGTTTTTATATTTGATACGAAGCGTGTCAAATATCATTTTCTAAATTCTAAAATTCTGAAATCTTTCAACGTTAAAAATACGTTTAATTTAGAATTTTTTTGAAGAAACATTTTAATGACGACAATTTCATTTCCAAAATTGGCAAGAAATAAAGTTTCCACCGCAAGACCGAAAAATATTCCCGAGATGATAAGAAAAAAAAAAATTAGAAGAATAATGGCCGCTAGACGGGATCGATGATAAAACTTGATAATAAAAATAAGTAAACGAAAAAAAAAGAAAATAAAAAATTTGAAAGACCGATTTCCGTTCACGTCTCTCTTGAGACCAAGACGCGTGTGGTTGAAGCAAGCAAAAGTTCGTTTGGGTTGAGGTTTCGAAAATTTTTCACCGACGAAAATTGGCCTCCAAGTAAAATTGCTCGTAGTCGGTTAGACAGACATCACACTCGTGAAGCGAGATAAAGAAAAAAAAAGAGGTAGCCATTTACGAACCGTGTGAGAGAGGGAGATGCAGAGAGAGAGGCTGGGTTACATCCGCGAGGGTGCGAGGAATGTGCACGGAAGCTTTCGAAGCTTCGGAGGAATATGCGGAGCCCGAACATGGTCGCCCGAAGGGTCGTAAAGGTTCGAACGGGGCGAGATGGCCCCACGAGGATAAAATATTCATTCTCGTGGCAGCAGTTCTTATAAAAACAAGCGAAGACGGAAGAGAGAGAGAGAGAGAGAAAAAGAGAGACTCAGAAGCTTTTGGCTGATGAACGATTTAATGCATTTGAAATACTTTTTTTTTGCAAACCAACTAATTATAATCAATTGTCGTGCAACAATTAATATTTTCTAAAATTCTGAAATAATTCTGAATTCTGAAAATAATTTTTCGAAGTATTATTCATTTGAAATGGAATTTTTAATTTCATAGATCCTCGATCTATGATTATTTCCATGGAAAAGAATTTTTAAGAAAATTATAATGAATTATAATCAATTAGCGTGCAACAATTGATATTTATAAAATCCTGAAATAATTGGAAAATAATAACTTTCCGAAGAATTATTCATTTGAAATGTATTTTGAAATTTCACGGAAAAAGTATTTTAAAGAAAAATTTTATTGAATGAGGAATTATCGTGACTGGCTGCGAGTTTCAAAGTTTTTCGAATTTTCAATGTTTTACAATTTTAACACACAGTCGACACTATTTTTTTTTTTTTTTTTTTTTTTTTCAATTTGGGACAACCCGAAGACATTTCTTAATTTATTTGAAAAATTTCCCACAACCCTTTCCCCTAGTAAAAAAAATTAAAACAATGTAAAATGTTAGAAATCAGGCATTTCGAAATTTTTCAAACGAATGCATTTATTTTTCTCTTGTCTTCTGTGTGTGAAATAACGAAGTTTCTACATAAATTTAAAACAAGATATTTTCTGCTAATATTCATTTTTTTTTGTATTTTCATTTTTCGAAACTACGAAGAATTCCGAAAAACTCAAAAAAAAAAACAATTCTACTTATAATAAGAAAAATGTTTGAATTAAAAAATAATCCATTTTTGTGAACAAAATTGATATCTTGATTTTTTTTTTCGGTTTGAATATTTCCCATCACAGATTTTGAATGACCAATTAAACCAAGACGAGTGAACGGGGTCTGCGTACGAACGCGAATGGATCTTGGATATTCAAGCCGAGGGCGCAAACGGAATAGCCCGACAAACTACCGTTCGCTTCCCCCCCCCCCCTCCCCGCCCCTCGACGCTATTAAAATGCAAATTTCTTTTATCCGAGCGATGTGCGCGCTCGTCGTCGATATCGCGCTGATACGGCGGCTTTTTTCACCCTCGGCGTAGATCCCCGAGAGAGGGAGCCAGGGGCAAGGGGGTAGTTGTGGATAGAGACCGTATACCGTACAACGAAGAAGAAATATTGTCACACGTGGGACCGAAATAATGAAGACATGTATAAGCAAAAGAAATAAAATTTTCTACGTGTGTAGAATTTTTTATATTCTTCTATTATCGTCTTTTTCTTTTTCGTTTTTGTTTCACAATCATTATAGTATGTCAACTATAGGGCAAAGTGAAACATTTATGTAAATAAGTTGTAGGCTTGTACAAAAATAAAATAAAAATGAAGATAGAATTGTAAAAGTAAATTAAATAAAATAGGATAACAAAAAAAAAAGAACGAAATACGAAAAATAAAATAAAATGATGTAACGTAGTATTAGCGTTGATACATAAAAATAAATTGAAATAATACACTAAATATGATATATAAAGTGTTATATAACGTGGTATATAAAATAATATATTAAATATAATATATATCGGAGTATTGTTGTAAAAAATGAAGATAAACATATATTAGTAAATTAAAATGAGAAAACAAATTTGAAAAGAATAATAAGAGAGACAGAGAGACAGAGAGAGAGAGAGAGATAGAGATTGATATGTGGAATTTGTGGTTCGTGATGATATCGATTGAAGTGACCGCAAAAACTCAACAAAAACCAAACTCGAGGGGGGTCAGTGTATCGTTCGGAATGTCAGATAAACAGTAATATTAAATATTTCACGTTCCATGTATGCGTATTTCATGTGCCTGTATGGATATAAAGCTTGTTTTTCATAGAATACAAGATTAAAAATAACGATCGAGTCGCGTGACTTGTATTTTTTTTTTTCCTTTTTCATCGGGCAATCGTTAACGCTCGGTCAGAATCGTAAAAGCTTAGTTACTACACTAGCTCTAAAGACACACACACACACACACATATGTATATATATATATATATATATAAATATATATATCATGTAGTAAAAAAGCAACGTATTTCGATTCTTATAGCGACTCCTACATTCAAATGAGATACTATCAGGTAGACATTCGTCAAAATTTGACTCCAATTGGACTATATACAGAGTTTCCGATTTCACAAACTCAATTTCACCTTTCGATCGACACGTGAACCTTTTTTTTTAATACAAATATATATAGATATATATATCTGAATAAAAAAAGGTCCAAATTTCAGCTCTTTATCTTAATATTAAGGGGATCCAGTAAATCTTTTATTTAATTATATATATCTATATATCTATGCAATAAAATAAAAAGATTCATCGGCTCCCCTTAATATTAAGATCAAGAAGCTAAAATTTGGAGTATCTTCTTTTTTTTTAAGTGTACTTCAGATTTCTCAAGTAGCGAGACAACTTTTTTTTTTTAACGCCCACCCTAATATACACACACACACAAGTATATATGTATATATATATTTATTTATGTAATGTATGCTGTGTGTGTGTGTTAATGCAAAGCGGGGTTACGATCGATTTGCGCATTATCGCCGGTGGGTCCCGGGTTTCAGTGAGGTTGTCGTTGGCACGCGAAGCGACGCTTTCGAGATGCGTGCCGGGCGCGTACCCGGCCAAGTGGAAATGCCAGTGGCAGGTCAGACGCTCGCCGCCCCCCTACCACGACTTTAGCAATTGGGACAAGTCGCTTGTGGCGACTCGTCGTTATTACCAAAAGACATATTCATTGAAAGGTGACAGTGACACACGGAAACAGACTAACCAACAAAAAAAACCATAAGGATAACTTCCCACCCTTCTACGAAACCCTTGAAAAATAAAATAAAATGAAATAATAAAGATACATTTTTTCTTTCTCAAATCCGGACCACGCATGGGCATCAATTCAATGAAAATGTAATTGAAATACTTTTTGAATACAAATAGTTACGATTAATTACCTCGAATCAATCAATATTTTTCACATTTCTGTTATAATTATGATCAATTTATGTTAATTATCATTTTACAATGAGTATTAAATATTGAATAAAACCCGCTTAAAATCCATTATTATTTGGTTCGGAAATTATTTGAAATACATTTTCATCGAATGAATGCCCATCCTTGATTCGGACCAAAAAAAAAAAAACGGTTGTTCCCCGATGTGAATAAAAGTAACGGAAGTGGTTACCTTTCGTGAGGGTGGGATGGGGATAAGACGGCTGAAACGGTCGAATGAATCGTCCATCTCGGTGAACGTTGAAGTGGTTACCGCCCTTTGGCCGAGTCGCGACGAGGTCGACAAGAGGACTCTTATTATATATATGCTATATATATATATATATAGCAGTAGCGGGTCACGCTAGTATCTGTATCTTTGTAGCCACCCCCCCCCCCTCCCTTCCTCTTCCCCTTCCCTTCTCCTTCACCATCGTTTGGCCCACGGGGATGAAGCAAAGGGCTTAACCCTCGAGATATCGAATGGTCGATAAAAATAAAACGAAGAGGAATAGGAGGAGAGTCCGGTGAGATAAGCGAACGTAGAGAAGAAGCAAGAGAGAAATAAGAATGAATATAAAAGGGAGACCCAAAGAAACGAGATGGAGTTTTCATCTATGTGTCTGCTATATATATATGTATATATGTATATATGTGTGAAGAGGGGTTGTGGAAGGGAAGCAAGTTCACTGGCTCGAGGTTCCTCGTTTCCGCGACCCTTTGGGACCCTTTGAGAAAGATTATTCGCAGTGCGAGAGAGAGGCCAAAAGCGTTATAGGATAAACGGCCCGGGGATTTTATAATCCCGTACGGTTCTTTTCTCTCTCTCTCTCTTTTTCTTATATTTTCGACTCTTTCCTCTCCTCTTTTTTTTTAGATTCTCGGCTCTTTCCTTTTCTGTGTTCCTTATTTATTCGTCGTAAGATCCCAGGACTCGCTTTTCGCATCGAACTGAAGGATCGAACCAACGTAATCAACCCCCCTTCATCCCTTAGCTTTCATCGAATAATTATTCCCGTTAAAATCCATCACATGCATAACTAATTTTGCTGGAGTGTTGGTTATAATTTTTATGGAATGTACCAATTAAAAGCTACATCCTGGATTTTTTTTCCAATTTTTAAAAATGATAGTTTAGAAGTTAGGGGGAGGGGGTTGGTTTGCTCGAAATTCACAACGAGGAAAGTTCAGAAGGGTCGAAAATAAACGACAGAGTCGAGGATACATTCGATGAGGAATAGATCAAATGAATTCGAAGCCAGTATTAACGATAACGATGCAACGTACTTGCTCGATATTTGTTTTCTTGTTTTTTTCGGTTTTTTTCTTTTTCGTCTTCTTTTACATTTCTATCGGTAAGACTCATTGGAAAGCCGAGTGCATTCGACAGTTGACGTTGAATAAAGAATGAGATGGTGGAACACAGCAGAAAGGAGGGGGAGGGGGGGGCAGGGGAGAGAGAGACAAGTTGGGGCGATGTCTCGGCACGTGAACGAAAAAAATAAATAAATAAAACTAAAACAAATTGAAAAAAAATAAAGAATAAAAAGAGGACGAAGAAAGCGAGAAAGAGGAAGAGAGAGAGAGAGAGGGAGATAAGAGGATGAAATCTGTAAAACGATGCATCGTATATACCGAAAGAATATCAACGTGAAATACCTGAAGAGGGAGAGAGAGAGAGAGAGAAAAAAGGAAACAGAGAGAGAGAGAGAGAGAGATGGAGATAGATTGAGAGAAAGAGAGACAGGAAAAGGAACAAGAGGCCGGAAGTTGGTTGTCTAAGATGGCGAAGAGTTGGCAAATGAGAGAGAGAGAGAGAGAGAGAGAGAGAGAGAGAGAGAGAGAGAGAGAGAGAGAGAGAGAGAGAGATAAAAGCCGAAGAATAAACCGAACAGAGAGAGAGAGAAAGAGAGAGAGAGGAAGGACATTCGAGACGACTCGATTCTCTTTAATTTGAAATGCAAATTCGAACTGGGTTTCCGATCGGAGAATCCTTCGAGTGAACGAATCCCCGTGCGACTCCGATGTGCAAGGTGTCTCTGTGTGTGTGTTTGTTTTTTTGTCAGTGTGTGTGTGTGTGTGTGTGTGTGTGTGTGTGTGTGTGTGCTTACTCTTATTCGACGAGTGGATGGAAAAAGCTTTGGCTCTCGTTCCCCCGTACCCTTTTCTCGCATTTTTCACGTTTTCACTCTTTTTTTATCCTCTCTGTCTCTCTCTCTCTTTCTGTTTCTCTCACTCGCTTTGTTTATTTTCCGTTGTTGGTTTTCTTTTTCGTGCGCGATTTTCCCTTGTCGTCGTCGTTGTCGTCGTCGAACGATTGCTCGACGTGTGAACATCACGGAAAAGACATTGAAGACATTTTTTTTTCGATTTTATTGTTTGTTGTTTGTTTTTTGTTTTTATTTTGTAATTCAAAAGCGATGCACAATAGTCGAAGAAGTGCATCAACGAAATTGTTGAGATGCACATCGACAGGTGATAGAGAGAGATGGAGAGTGATTGTGGGACTGTGAAAGTTGACAGCAATGTTTGTTGAAATGATAGAAAAAAAGAAAAACAGAAGAAAATGAAAAAAACGAAGAAAAAAAAAAACGAGACACGAAAAATGTGGATTGGGAATATTGTAAAGGGGTGAAAACGACCCTTGTGTGTTGTTGGCACAGATGCATCTGCGCATCTTGATGCATCTGTGAATTAAAAAAAAATTGAAAATATAACAAGAATAATAATAATAATAATAATAATCACGAGCGCATTTCGAAATTTCGAAATTCATTAAAGATAGTATTTCGATATTCATTTGAGATAAGTGTGAAACTTTGTGACAATGACGATTACGACGACGACGACGACGACGACGACGACGACAATGAACATTCGAAAAACTACGGTCGCACGAAGTGAGAGTTGAAAGCTTTTGTCTGTTATAAAAAATTAGTGTTATACATATTTTTTTCGAGTTATTCATCGTTGATTCAAAATTGTTTTTTTTTTTTTTAATGAAACTCAAAGTCGTTGGGTAGAATTACAGGTGAAGCGTAACTATAATGAGAGTTAAAACAACTAATTTCAGATAAAATGTAGCAACAGGGAATTTATTTATTATATATTCAACGTACGTTGATGGTTGTGATCGATGATTGTTCAGTCGTGTGAATACTTCGAAAATAAATTTTACATTGAACGAAAGAATGCCCCATCCCGGATTCCTGACCACTCGCTAGCCAGTGGCTATCGCGAAGCTCGAACATCGCGTGACTTATTCGTTCTCTTCACAATGCTGCATATTATTTATCATCGCGTTTGATCTGACGTCTTATCTAACTATCTGCAATATACGTTTTTCATGTTCCAGCGTATTTGTTTTTTTCTTTGTTCTCGTTTTATTTGGTTTTTTTCCCATCCTTTGTTCTGGTAAATTTTCGTCGGTCTTTTCCTTCGGTAGGCTTTGATGATAATGTTCGTTTGGAATATTTTCGCGAGGTGATAAAAATCACTGATAAGCGAGCTGACAACACGGCAAGTCGAATGACAACGTGATAGGCTGAGAGGGAGACATGCCACGCGAGGGAGAGAAAGAGAGAGAGAGAAAGATACGGGTGACCGGGGTCAGTTGTCACAGTTGTAACATTTTTCCCAACCATCTGAATGTCTTGCGATCGCGCTGGATTTATTCCACTGGCTTCTCGCGGCATTATTGTTCATTGGTTGTTGGACCATCGTCGTGAATTTTTGAAATTGTTAATGATTGGAAAATAGAAAGTTTTATTGAACTTTGGTTTTGTCAAATGCGGAGTGTTAGGTTTTGGCCCGCCTCGGGGTTTGAGGTAACAGTGCTGGGCCAAGTTGTGACACGTTGTTGCGAAGAGATCTTGATCGAACAAAATTTTATGATAATCGGTCATCGGGTCACGAAAAACATCTCATAGTTTCGGACGATATGTGATGTACATGGCTGAATTCACCGACTCGTATTTTTCTTCGCAAAGAAGAAAAGAAAACGAAATGATGTCGGTCGATAGGTGTTACTGATGTTTCGCGCCAATCTCAAAGTTCAATCGTGTTCAACAACATCGAAAATGATAATTCCATCGTAAAATACCACGATACGTTCTTCATTCAAAATTTCACACCATGTTTATATGCCAGTGGTCGGACTTTGCAGCGTAAAAGACTGTTACATCTTGCCCCCAAGCAAGTGTTACTTTTCACCCCAAATATTTCACTTGAAAGTTTGTGAAAAAAAAATATAAACAAACACGTAAATACATCGCCAAATCCATGAGAAACCAGTCTGTGGATAGATAACAATTGGAAAATGTGAAATAATCGGAAGAATAAAACGTGAAACATTGAGTGCAGTCGAAAAAGTAATTCATGAACGATCCACAATTATATCGCCTTTTTTAACGAAACGTTATTATAATCAAAGACAGTGTCGACGTAGACGCGGCTGGCGATAAGGCACGTGCCCGGAGTTGTTCAACGAACGTTCCCGAACTTGAACCACGCATCTCACTTTCTTATCACGAGAGATATCGCACTGTTACAACCTACCCCCGTTACTTCTGGCCCCGGTCTCCACCCCAAACAACGTAAGCCCGGAAAGATTTACGACAAGCTCGGGCTATTCTGATGTAGAGTTTCGTATCGGTTGTCTGTCGTAAAGTACATCGGCACACATTGTCGGAGTTTCACGAGGGGTCGGTCTTTTCGAGGTAGGGGAGCTTTTTCGAGCTTTAGCGATTTTTTCCTGCGCAGCTTTGTGAAGGGAAGGGGCTCAAACGATTTTTTATCCTTCTGGCTTTTTGTTTCTGTCCCTCTCTTCCTTCCCCTCTCTCTCTCTCTCTCTTTCTCTCTCGTGGGTTGCGAGTGCAGGTAACGATTTTTCAAAGCTCGCTAATTACTCTTCCTTATCGAGCGTCGATCTCGTTCGATTGCCACGTGCACGACCGGATAAAATGTATTCGGTCGAGATTTACGATCGTACGAAAATCCTCGTCGAACCAACCCGAAAGGGTTTAACATCGTCGATTGCGATAAACCATCCGTCAGCCGGTCAGATAGAACGACGCGAATGAAAATGTATATATATATATATATATATATATATATATATATATATATATATATACAGGGTGTCCCAGTTTTTTTTTCGGCCAAACTTAGCCAGCGTATTGTTCACGATAGAGTAATGAAAAATATTCAAAAAGTCAATTTAAAATGTTGAATAATTTTTAATTGAGTGACCATTCTTGATAAAACGATAAGAAGGTCCACGGTTATTTTGCTTGGTTTTGTTGGACTCATAGTTTTGGTGAGACCTAATTTTAGAGAGAAATAATAGTGTGATGTTTCGTTCTCTGTCTCTTTCTCTCTCTCTCTGTCGTGACACGACCGTGTCGGTGTTCGAGTTATATCGCGTCACGGAACATAAATCCACGAAAGATGCACGACGACGCACCCAAGTTGGTTGACGATGAAAACATTTTGCTTACAAATAGTTCGCCGACGGTAACCGAATAAATCGACGATGGTACGGAATAATTTTGGAAACGTCTTCGTAGACGATAATCTTGGCGGGGTTATTATGTCTTGGTCGCGAATACAAGTTTCGTTGGGATTCGAAGACGACGGAGAGCTTTGCATCGTCGGGTTTGCTTTTTGTCTGTGAATTATTGCATGAGTATGTGTGTGTGTATATATATATATTAGTGTGGGCCTCAGCAAGAGTTATTTTTCAATTATAATGACGTTAATGGATTTAATTAAAATGAATTTAATGGAAAACTAGCAGTTGAATTCTTCCACTTTACATTTTGAACGTAAAAATTATAAAACTCAAAAATGTTCAAATATGAAGATAGAATAATTTTACTGATTATTTTTTTTTAAATCGAAGATTTCAATTTGTATCAATTTATTTCAAATTAAAATTGAAAAACGAAAGCATCGAATGACCACGAGTTATTAATTGTAATTAGCAATGGAAATTTTACCGAACTTCGTCGTAAAATATTAAAGTCAGGATAAAGCTCAAAGTCCCTGATCAAATGTCACTAAAGAAAATCATGATCCAAAAAAAAAAACAGTTTTTGGAATTTATGTGTAACAAACAGAACGAAGGCCAAGTATATATATTTCGATCCGTCCAAATCGACCCCAAATTTGTTCGTTCGATGGCGGACGTCGAAATAAGAATGAACGGAAATTGAAACAGCAGAAAAGAGGGAACAATTGAAAAGTGTGGCAATATAGCGCAGCATTGAGAATAAATAAAAAGAAAAGCACGAAGGAAAATATGAAGAAGCCGAGTAGCGAGATAGTGGCCAATATATATATGTATATAGTTGATATAACAATATTTTTCAAGGCGTGGTGGAAATAGAGAACACAGCTGCCATTCGACGCCCCAGGCACGCGCCAACTACGCGACTCCGTTTTGCGGGGGTTGCTTTTGCTACACACTACATTCGGTCTGCATTTCACCCCGTCGCATATATATATATATGTGTATGTACTTTCTAGTCGCCCCCATGTGCCGTGGCAATATCTGCAAGCTCAGGCGTGCACGACGGTGAAAGTGAGACGGGGATGGGAAAAGGGTCGTGAAGGGAGGGCATCGATGACTAAATTTGTGTACAAAGGGAGCACGTGGCAAAATGGCCCCGCCAAGGCGAAATGGCACGATCGAATGACATTCGAATGGTATCGAGGGAGCGCAAAATGTCAGAGGGCAATGATAATTTGAAATCCAAATAAATGCATAGATAATTAAATATATAAATAAGTAAATAAATAAATAAATAAATAACTGAATGAATAAATGAATAAATGAATAAATAAATAAATCAAATAATTTACGAATGAAAATAAAATTGGAAGAAATTGCAAATTTATTCTAGAGAAAGGGGTAAAGTTCACGAGTGCGAGAGAGAAGAAATTGAATTGCGTTCATGGTGAAGAAAAAGAGAGAGAGAGAGAGAGATAAAATAGACATTTTTATTTCACCTCTCAATAATTTCTGAATAATTTAAGTAATTAATTAATCATTGAACAACTCGAAAAATCAACCAAACACATGAATCATCAAAGTCTCTCAAAACTTTAACTCCGGTTGGATAATCGAAGAAAAAAAAATTGTTATTCCACAACATCGGTTACACCTCAGAAACGTCTTAAAAAAAGTATGTTCGAATTTCATTTCCAATTGGCTGAGAGAAAAAAACGAGAAGAAGAATTTAAAAATTAGTAAACGACACGAAGGGTTGAATTTCGCAGACTCGTGAGCTTTCGTAAATACACACATATATATATATATCTAAGCTGTGGTAAGTTGATCGGAGCCGAAGGCACGAACGATCTGAGCCCCGTATATAAATCGAGTCACTTCAATCTCATTCGGTGAAGAAAGAAAGAAAAAAGAAAGAAAGGAAGAAAAAAAAGAAAGAAAAAGCGACAACCGAGATATGAAGCTCGGAAAATCCGGAATGATGGAGGCCATGTATTACCCTGCCGAGGGTTCGACGATCGATGAACGGCACTCGGTCCACGGAGTCTTTGAGAATTTATGAGCTACCGGAAATCTCCGAGCGAGATTGCTAGGACTGTGGACACCCTGTATACACATACAGGGTGGCCCACTGACTATTAGCACCTCAGATATCTTCGAAACTACAAGGTTCACAGAAAAATTCGCTGAAATAAAAGTGCACAGTACGAAAAGGGCCATTCAATGATACCAAAATATCCACCCCCACCCCCAACCCCTAAGCTAGGCGCGGGGTCACTTTGAAATCTCAAATAGGAACCCCCATTTTTTATTGTGGATTCGGATTTGCCATAAAAAAATACGTAACTTTTGTTTGAAACTTTTTTTTCCATTGGTGATAGATGGCGCTGTAATAGTTAGTGGGACACCCTGTATATATATATACTTATATATTTATATACATTCGTTTTTGCAACCCACCAACAGGAATGCTCGTGTGTGCGAATAATCTCATGCGTTAAATTTTCGAGGTAAGAGACGTCTAACTCAGCCATCTCTACTCGGTTACTTTACCCCCAAGAGTTGTCTTCGTGTGTGCTCTCTCACGTTTCGACGATTTGCGGGTTCGTCGACAATTTCACGGTATGTCTTGACGGCCAGACCGCGCAAAACTCGGGAAAGCATAGACGCGAAAGTGAGAGAGCGAGAAAGAGCGAGAAAGAGCGAGAGAGAGCACTTGACGTCGAAGAGAGAGATCCGACGTACCAGACGTAAACGCGTATCACTGTTGGTTTCCTAAATCCGTAGTCAACGTGGGCTATTAATTACCCACGCTTACTACACCCCAGTCACACATCCACGGGTTTTCCACGTCCTAGCCGCGAAAAACAGACGTTTATTGTTACCGGAGTCGCGAAGGAGATAAAGAGATACCGAGGACAAAAGACAAAGCACCCACCCGGACAGAGCGATGGGAGCAGAAGAGCGTATGAGGCTTTTTGGCTCGAAATCATGACAAATTTGTCCTGGCGTGTCTGTCTACTAAATCCAAGGTGGTCAAACTCGTCAACGAATTATCACGACAATGCCCCGACCTACCCACCGCGCGCGCACACGCACACACACAAAGGAACGATACAGAGGGGTGACCGGGGTCAATTGTCACAGTTGTAACATTTCCTAATGATCTGAGTATCCTAGCTATCCACTCGGCACGTTGCACTAGCTTCTTGCGACGCATCTCACTCGACTTTCCAGACATTCTACGCACTTTTGAAACCCACCCCCGTTACTTCTCGTCCCCAATCTGCCCCTGCAGACGAGAATAAATCCGTAACAGGATAAATCCCTCACGTTAAATCGTCCACTATAAATACAAAGATTTATGGAATTTCGCGACAAACGTTCGACCAGCTCCCCCCCCCCACCAACCTCAGTACCAAAGCTCGACCGGATTTTCACGAATAACCTTCGTCGTACTTTTATATCGTTGAACATTGTACGGAATGATGATCGGTTGAGCGAATAGGGAGACGAAAAAAACGACGATCACCTTTCCAGATCTTTTCATTCTTGGCTTCCTGCTTCCATCTCGTTCTTTTCCCAACTTTTACCATCACGTTCACTACCGGATACCGATGTATATAGTCTTTTTTTATTACTATTATTATTGTTTATTTTTTGTACATTGTTGCCGGAGCTTTGGAAGACCCTTCCGAATTGTATGGTTGGGAAGGAAGGAAGGAAAGAATGGCTGGAGCACTTTGGGTGCATATATATATATAGTATGTATAGTATATATGTATAGTTAGACACGAATGTCGAAGTGCACTGATGCCTGGGGCTATTGGAAATCAATGACCACTGGAATTTGTTGATACTGGGAGTACAGAGCCTCTCTCTCTCTCTCTCTCTCTCTCTCTCTCTCTCTCTCTCTCTCTTTCTCTCTCTCTCTCTCTCCCTCTTGTCCTGTCTATCTCTCTTATTCTTTCTCTCTCTCTCCCTCTCCCTCTCACACACAGGAAATCTCCAAATTCTCCTTTGACCATCCAGACGTACCGAATTACATGTGCGTCGATGTGTGCTCATTAGATCAAATTAGAATTAGATCAATTAGATTCATTAGATAAAGCAATTATGTGTCTTCCTCCTTCGTTTCTCAACCCCTTTCCGTCCCCACTTCCCATCCTCCCGGCCCCATCCCCATTCCTACGTTTCTGACGTACACTAAACCCGGTTGGAGGGGAGGGGGAAATTGGATTTACCGGAGATTCGTATTCCTCGCACGGGACACTGTTCTAGGGCGCATGGACAAGCCTCTCTGGTGATGAGCGAGGAGACAAAAGAGATAAAGACGACGAAGAAGGAAAAAAAACTTGCAATTTGCTTCCTTTGAATCATTGGCAGTGAACGAAGATTCATTTATGAGGAAGCAATGAGGAATCTTCTTTCTTTTGGTTTCCTCATAGAAAAATCTTCGTTCACTGATTACGATTCGGACGAAGCAAATTCCGCAAAAGTTTCAACTTGCAAGCTTGTCCCAAATTATGAGAAAGCGATTTGCACGTTTCAATTGAACTTGCAGATTTTTTTTCCACTTGAAAATCGATAACGATATTTAATATTTAAATGTCTTCCAAACTAAAAGAAGGATGAACTGATTAGAAACTAAAAAAAAATATTGACATTTCAAACGAAAGAAAAAAAAACTATAAAACTAAAAAAAATGTTTATATTTGAAAAAAAATAGGAAATAAAATAGAATAAAATACAAAGAAAAATGTTTAAAAACGGACAGACACGAGATGAGCGTGAGAGGTGGTTCTGCAAGCTCCGATGGCGTCTGACTGGATTTTTGGAATTTCGTGACTTTTGCAAACGAGAATCGGGAAGATTTGTTGTGTTTGGAGATTTGGAATGGCGATTGGGTCGAGATTGTTCGGGTATGGAGAGAAAGAGAGAGAGAGAGAGCGTGAGAGAAAGAGAGAGAAAGAGGAAAAGAGAAAGAGAGAGAGTTGCCAAGCGGGAAGAAAAATGGCGGAACCGCTAATGAACTGTTTGAAAGCGTGCTCGGAATCTCGACGATACATCTCGTGGGATATGGCCGAGGATGAAGAATGGTTTTCGAACGAGAACACGGATGAATGATCGCCGAATCGGTGAAGCAGAAAGAAAAAAAAGAAAAAAGCTCTCGCGAAAGCTTGCCGATGAAATTTCGAGGACCAAGAGTAGAAGAAAAAAAATATGAAAAAAAACGAGAAAGAGGAGCAGACGAAAAAAAAAAATCGTGGAAAAAAAAATCAAGAAGAGAAAACGAACAATTGTTTCCAGATGTTCGTAGAGCAATCCATTAATATTTCTATTTCTTTCTTCAAAACGCTTTTCGTGCTTGGTCGAACAATTTTTCTTTTTTTGTTTTTTTTTCACTTTTTTTTTTTTCGTTCTGAGAGCCGCTGAGAGTCAAAGAGCCGGCGGGGCCGGACTGTGCGAAGTTGAGTAACGTCTTATCGCGTCTCGGTGCACTCAAAAAGCTACTACTACCTTTGTACGATTCTGGGTCATTCGAGATTGCGAGCTTTCGTCGGAATTCTCTCGCGCGCGCGCGTACCAACGTTTTTTTTTCTTTTTCGTTTTTTTTTTATTTCACTTTTTCAGTCGAGTCTACGTGCAACGTAGTTCGGGAATTAAAAAAGAAGCTGTGGAATAGAAAAGACGTGAAAAAAAAAAAACGAAAAATGAAAAAAAAAGTAACAGAAACGTTGCCTGGAATGAAAAGGGTCATGCAGAGCGTAATAGGGAGCGGGCTTTTTTTTTTACCGAGGCTCGTATAAATTTTCACCACGATGTGAGACGTAAAGTTCGTGCACTTTGGTCAACTAATTGACATTGGTAATTGGATATCGGTTTTTCAATTTACAATGTTTTTCATTTTTGAATTATTTTGTGTTTTTTTTTTATCAGTCGACGTTGAGTAAATTTCCACAAAATAATCGAAAGTTGGTTTTTTTTCGTTTTGTTTTGTTTGTTTTTTTTCTTCAAATATCATTATCCTTAAAAGTTAGTTTGAAAATGTTTTTAATGAATCTCCGTGTTATGTATGATGAAAATATTCGACAGTCGAGCGTTTTTAGTTGCACTCGAAGAAAATAATTATCAAGTTTCGTTTATGCACTTGAAAAAACTATTTTTGCGATTATTATTGTGAATAAAAATAAATAAAATGTCATTAAATCAATTTATTTTCGTTGTTCGAAAACTTTTCTTTTTTCTTCAAGATTCTAGCAAATAGAAAAAGGAAAGCGAGACTCACCGTGAACCAATGAAGCCGATCAGTTTCAAGAATTGCTGAAACACATAAAAAAAAATCAAATTAATAAAGACGTCACCGAAATTAGACAAATGAGTTCACCCTAATAAAATTTCCCACACTGCCCGACTTTCGAGCTTTCCCCAAGCGTAAACCATCAACGTTACATCCATGCCGTCCGGGACTTTTTTGTAGCAAATTCAATCCCCCACAACATTGTTCATGTGAACTTTTGGTCCACATGGCGTTGTTCAGCCAGGGTTTCGATGCGAAGACAAAAATGTATCGATTTTTTCATAGTTTTCATTTTTTCTTTTAACAATTCAAAGAGTTACCACTCTCTTGGAACTTGTTCGATGTTATCAACGGCATCATAAATAAAAAAAACCTCCAATGACCTTGAAACAAGAAAATCCGTCGAATTTAGAAGTCATTGCAATATTAAGCTTTCCTATAAAATCGGAAAGTAAATAAAAAAGAAAAGAAAATAGAAAAATTCGTCGTGACGATTGACGAAGAAAATAGTAAGAAAGAGAGAGATAGAGAAGGTGAAAAAGAGAAATAAAGACGCAGGGACAGGAGAGAAAACGAGGGCGAGAGTGGCGGCGCCACCGGAGTATTTATATCTCGCGTGGCGACCTTTGACGGCCGGGCGCCGCGAAGCTTTGCTCCCTCAATGAAAGCTCTCTCTCTCTCTCTCTCTTTCTCTTTCTCTCTTACTTCTCCCCTCGTCGCCTGCCCTTCCCCTCCCCTCTCCTCCCAACGACGAAGACGACAACGAAGACGACTCCCGGGATATCTTTTCGTCTGTTCGCCACCTAACCCATCTCCCTCGCCCAAAAGCTCTTCTCATATAGTTCAACGTCTCTCGTATATCGTTTCTCATTTCGTTGGTTCGTTCGCCCCGGCCAACCCGAGACTTCTCGTATAAGACATATATATATGTATATATATATATATATATATATATATATATATATATATATATATATATATATATATATATATATATATGTGTATATATATATATAGGTGGGCAAAAAGAACGAGGGTGGGTCTCTCTGGCTGGCGTCGGGCAAAGTCTCGGCGCCAACCCGTCACAGGCCAACCCCCACAGCGTCGACGGCCCTATATAAATGCCCACGTAGTCTCGATAGTCTCGAATTTCGTCTGGTCCGAGCCAACGAGACGGTCTCGCGAATTTTCAAGAGTGGCGATCCTCCACCTTTCCTCCCATCCCTCCTCCTTCCTCCCCTTTCTCGATGACGATCGGTTCAAACGGTAAAAATCCGAGCCAATTTGATCGATTTGTCGGTCACAAAGATTTATTGGAAATAATAATTATAGAAGAAAAAAAAATATATATATTTTATTATTATATTTTTTTATTTATTTATATATATTTTATAGATATTTTATTATTGATTTTTATTTATTTATTATAATTATTTATTTAATAATTTTTTTGTAGATATACATTTGTATATATTAGATAGGTCCTTATTTGGGTCACGTCCGAATTTTTTGTTTTGTCGAAATCCCAGTCGATTCCCAAAAAAAATTAAATGAATGAATAAAAATGTTGAATCGCATAAATATAGTATCATTTTATCGATAATAAATAATAAATAATAAATTCAGCAAACTGACACGTGACAAAAGCAAGGTGGGTACTACTTTGAAAAAAAATACATTACAACGAACGATCCAACACGCCCCGGTCACTCTGGCACAACTCATACGCTTTCAGATGCAGTTTGGACACGTTAAATTGGAAAAAAGCTCACCCCGTCAATTTTTCTTCGACTCTCATTCGTTTTTTCTTCTCTTCTTTTCTTTCCGTTCTTTGTGGGGTTGTGTTTCCCCGTTGAGACGTGTATCCGAGTGCTCGGAAAGAATATAAATCCACAGAGTCAATATCCTGAACGAAATGGAAACGTACTGGGTTTTCTTTCTTTTTTTTTTTTGAATTCTTCCTGGGTTTAGTTTTTTTTTGCAAGGCTAACCCGTTGCACTATGCCACGCAAGGTTTGTACGCTGATAAATAGAAAGAGGGTTTATAAAACGACGAATAGACGGACCGAGAAGAAGTGCGAGTGAGTGAGAGGAGAGTGTACTATATAGAGTGCGAAAAGTTTTTTTCACTCTTCAGGTTCGTCTGTTTCTCACGTGGAGAGAGAGAGAGTGAGAGAGAGAGAGAGTGAGAGAGAGAGAGAGAGAGTCGAGTATTCGAGCGTCGAGAGGGCGTCTCGAAGCTCGAAAGCTCGAGAGGGCATCGGGGGTTTGTCTGGAAATAAAGAGGAACCCTAGGAAGCGATACAGTAAAGCCTCCCAATAGTGTAAAATCCGGGGGGTGTAAATGGGCGGGATTGCACTATTGCGATGGTCGATCGATCGGCCAATGGCAAAACGGTTTGATGTATCTGTGTCAGTGGCTGTCAACACGAAACCCAGTGACTCTCAGATCCAAAGCACTCGATGGGTTCCACATCGGCTCTAAATTCACCGAAAAAAAACAATGATACACCGTTCGAAGCGATGAAAAAAAAAATCGTGATGGGTTAAGGTAAACCGATCCGAAAGGTAATAACGCAGAGTTGTGAAAAATAAATGTAAAATTTTCCATAATCGTTCGCGAACTGTCCGATGTTGTGAGAAGCTAACCTACAAATTGTCCATTCGAGAAAAGTCAACTGCGCAAGCGCATTGAAGATATATGAGTAATGGCTTTTGAATATATGACGAAGCTCTGATTCTTTCGTTCGAATCTATGGCTGTGGGAAGTGGAAATTGCTGAAAAAATTTGGAAAATAACTGAGTATCGGTGAATCGGGGAGTTTGAAATGCCCGCGTTTTTTGAGATACATCTTCGATGTGCTTCGATTTGAGCGACACTGTATTCGATCGCGAGATATTCCGCGAGAGGCGCCACGTTTTGCCACTATTATTGCGAGGGTCAACTATTGAGAGGTTCTACTGTACGTGCGGTACCGGTTCTGCGCAGTCGGAGTCAAGTCCTGTGAACGGACGTGGAAACTCCAGGCAAAACCTATATGCACTGGAGGATTCTGCGTTTGGGATCTGGGAAAAAAAAAAAACAACGAAGAAGAAAAAAACAAAAAGAGAAAAGTTCCAGTGGCAGTCGTGGAAAACTGGCGCAAGCACCGAAACTTTTGTAATTTTCAAACTCTGTTTACCGTGACACTCGGTTCGGCCCACTCGTTTTTTCATTCTTGTTTCATACATTTCTCTTTTTATTTTCTTCTTCTTCTATTTTTTCAGTTTTTTTTTTTTCGTTTCTTTTTTGGGGCCTCTCTGGTCTACCATGACTATAATTATATCTATATGGGTATCGAGTCTCCAATGTATATAGTTTCAATTTTTTAAATCTGGTACGCTTTCAATTTCATGTACTACTCGTGTTTCATTGATAAATTCATCATGAACAATTTTCCATGGAAATTGTGAGAGCTTTCTCATAAAAAAAATTTTTTTTTATCAGTTCAAGTTTTTTAAATTCAAATTTAAGATAGAATCTCGTCAGAATTTTTCATTCAGATAAGATTAGCATTGAGAATGATTCCAAAAATGATTGTCAATGCCTTATCAATGATTGACTCGTGTTGATTTTTAAAAACCGAATCATGCTAATATGATCTGAATTTTTGAATTTTGAATTTAGATATTATCTGAATTTTTTGGAGTTTTAATTCAGATAAGAATAGCATGACTTTGGTTTTAAAAAATGATAAACACGAGTCAATCATCGATAAAGCATTGACAATTGATTTTTTTTTCAATTTTTCTTCATGCTCAAGGTCACGCAAGGTCATGCTCGATAATAAAAAAAAATGTCTTGATGAATTATTCATGATCTTGAAATCTAATCTCAATCTCCATCGATGTGACTATATATTTCATTCGATAATCATGAAAGAAAAAAAACTAACTAATTTTCAATTTTTTCTTCCTCCGAAAAATATTTGTCTGACTTGTCATACATTTTTTCACTCGATATGCGAAAAAAAAACACTCCATGTCGTACATTCAATTTTGTCACGATAAAAAGCCGAGGAAAACATAGTTTTTTTTTATTTTAGAAATGTCAAAAATTCATAGTGACAAAATCGATCATGACTGTTATCGATTCTTCAAACAACCTTGGAGCTTTTTTTTTGTATGTCTTTTTTCTTTTTTTTTTCTTCTAAAGATCCGATCGGAGACCCTTAGTTTGCCTTCGTCGAAACGTCGGTCCCTCGTCAAGTGACGTTGACGCGACGGCGCGTTCAACACACACACACACACACACACACACACACACACACACACACACACACACACACACACACACACACACACACACACACACACACACCGAAAACCCCCTCGACGACCTCACGATTTCACTATTCCGCTCGTTCTCTCGAATTTCCACTTCACCGATCATCCCCAAGCAAAAGCTTTGGCTGCGTCACGTTCGAGCTTCGATATAATCCAGCTTGCAAGGGTGAAGTTTAACAATTTACAGAATTTCATCGATGCCACGGGTAAACCGATACACGAACACTTGTATGTGTGTGGCGTGGCTCATTCAAAGTTCTACCGAAAGTTTTTTCATCGATCTATAAATATATATATACAAATATAATGGAAGTTGGAATTAATTCGTAGTGATTTTTTTATCAAAAAATAAATGGTTCATTTAAAATGAAAATTGAAAAATTATATTATTCAAAGTCATAAACAATTCGGACGATTCTCGAAGTGTTTGACACGGGTTATCATCGAGCAATACCTCCGATTCTTCATCCTCGAACTTTTTCGTCCGTCCAATTCGTTCCTCGTCCTTCCAAGTGCGAAATCACCGATTTTCAAAACGTGCAAACCCCACTTCCGAACACGTTTGTTCAGCCGGAGCATGGGTCACCCCATAAACTTCCACTGAAATACCATGACTTTCAGCAGCACTTTGCTTGTTTGTTTGTTTTTTTTTTTTCATATTAAAGCAACGAAGCAAAATTCCTCGCGAAAAACAATTAGATCCGGAACCAAAGTTCGAAATATTCGATAAAGTACGAAGTGTCGTTGATTAACGGTCCAACCAAACGACATTATGACGAAACTCGACGCCCAATGACAGCTGTTTTACGGAAAATATTTTACGTGGGTGATACACGAAGAATTTTACTACCTAACGTCATATCTCCGGTTAAACGCTACGAATTAAATCCAACCCCCAATATATATATATATATATATATATATAGTGGTTGATAATTAAAAACAGTTGTTGATAATTAAAAAAAATTCACGTTCATCGAGCTTGGTCGCCCAAACGCAATTTATCGTTTTATCGATCTAATTTATGTATTATATCGGCGTGGCATCGATGATATGGAATGAGGAGGGGGAGGAGGGGTGGGGCATGACAGGAAAAGCTGCAGAGTTTCACGCAGCGAAGCCCCGAAGCGATTTATCGTTGCCTACAGGCAACGAAGCACCCAACTCGATTCTCTTCCGAAACTCAATGAAAAACTTTTATAATCGGAACTTAAATCCTTACCCCCCCCCTCCCCTCCCCGCACTCCGTTACTCACGCTTGTGTAACAAACTTTTTCGAGTCTGTATTGGCAAACATAGTTTTACGGAGGCGAGCCGGTCTTAATCGTATTAAGCCATGAATAATTATACTGGACTCCATTTAACTATATTTAATATATATATATATATACAGGGTGTCCCATTTGAAAACAAAAAACGACTGCATCTTTTCAAATGGGACACCCTGTACATTAGGGTGGTCCTTATTTTGGTTTTCTCTCAAATTCCTCTGCTTCCACAATATACTAAGATTCGAAATAGATTTAAAAAAGAAAATATCCTCAAATTTTGAAAGCTATGATAAATTAACTATGATAATTAAACTCGTACAAAATTTTTCTGTTAACTAATTTGAAAAATAAAATAAAAATTCCACAGGCATGAGTAAATATTAAGATAAGTTGAAGGTCCTTGGCAAACATGAGAAAAAAATTATTTCGAACCCATGTGGGAGGTTACGCGATTTTAATTGAACAAAATAATCTTAATTTTAAATAATTCAATTCAAAATCACTAACAATAAGGACCACCCTATGGATGCAAGTGTAACTATTGTAATTCTCAATTACACAGGTCTATAATTCCTTTAATCACGGGTCAGGAACACGTGATAGCGTATGTCTGAACCGACGATGCAGATCACGGTCCGGGGGTTGGATTTCGTTGGGGGGTTGTTCCTTCTATCTATATATCTATATATATCTATCTGGTCTCGTTCGTGGATTCCGAACATTTTCCGATGGTACACGCGGTCACGAGTTCCAAGTGTTCTCGTGTGGCTCCTACAGACTCTCTCGAATCCCTGGTACAGGGTGAGGAGAAGGGGTGGGGGGTGGTAGTGGGGGGTGAGGGTGGGGGTGGGACGAGGTGGAAATCGAATCACCGGCTCGACCAAACTGCTGGTCGATCGGATTACCGGACCGGCTAGGTCCGCATCCTCATCCTCACCTATACGGTCCATTGCTCTTGCTCTCTTGTCTGCTCTGACGCTGATGCACCGGAGGTTACCTTGTGGAGGGTCACCAGCCTCATCCGATAACGTGATCACGTGCGAAACGAAAATCCATCGTCAAATATAACCCTTTACCCCCAAATTCCCGCCCTCCCCGCCCCTCCAACGGACAATCGTGCCTCCAATGGACTCTGAATTGATTTTATCCGAACATTATCCGAACTCCATATGCAGAACATTTTTTAACGTTCAATCAAAAATAATTTTGATTCACGACGAGAAAATGTGAAAGTAGTGGCGAAAATGGGTGGGGATGGAAATTCAGAACGAGCAAAGTTCGGAAGGATCAAAATTCCGAGAGCGCAATGTTTTGAATAACAATGTTTTGAACTTTACAGAACTTCGAACACGCTTACCAGTCACGCGGTTTTTCACATTGCCCGACTTTCGAGCTTTCCCACGCCTAAATTATCAAAGTTAGATATATGCCGTCGAGGACTTTCTTGTAGCAAATTCAATTCTCTACAATATTGTTTATGTGAACTTTTGGCCCAGATGGCGTTGTTTAGCCAGCGTTTCGACGCAAAGATAAAAATGTATCAATTTTTTTACTGTTTTGATTCTTTCTTGCAACGATTTAAAGGGTCACACTGGCTTGGAACTTGTGAAATGTTATCAATGATCTTTTGAAAGCTTTTGAAAGATTTTGAGATAATTGAAAACTTTTTTTGGTTAATTCGGTTGGTACGAAACTATACCTATATATATGTGTTCTGAATTTTGACCGTTTTAAGCTTTTTTGCAGTAAATTTTGTAGGAAAGCCTTTCGAAACATTGCGCATTCGGAATTTCGACCCTTCCGAACTTTGTTCGTTCACAATTTCGAGCACCATCTGCAAAAATCTTGGCGGCACTTACGAATTTTTTTTTTTTTAATTAAAAAAAAAATCGTTTCATACTTCAACGTCCGTGTCTCAGCGTGAGACACGGTCAATTCAGCATCGCGGAGCGAGCGTGGCAAAGAAAATTGGACAGAGACAGAGCGAGAGTGAGATTGTGGAGAAACGGGAGAGAAACTGGCAAAGCCTGTAAGCCAGGTTCTCCATTACTTTTTCCGGGACCTCCAGGCTCTTTGGATTCTTCCTTATCCCAGGGGACACTCAGCAGTACCGAAAGACGTACACACACACACACATACACACACTTACACACACTTACAGAATCTTCGTCGTAAGTCTGGCTTTCACGGATAGGCTATCACGATTTTCCGACATTTTATTTATTTTTTTTCACGACTACACGACCCGGGCACACTTGGCGAACGTTTTCCCGGCCTCCTCACGTTGCCCGAAAGGGCAACATCCCTTTTCGAATGGGTTACGATGACACGATAAATGGGATGCTCGTCTCGAAGGTTTCGAAATTTTCTCAATGTTTCGACGGTCCGGAAAATTTTGAAAATCCATGTTTCCGACCGTTTGGCGACCATTTCGTCGAAACATTTATTTTTCGCAACGTTTCCATTCGATTCATCGAACCCGTCGGACATTCGAACGTTCGCGGATTTTTTTTTTTCGAAATTCGGAGTTGAAGTGAAAAAAATAAAAAGACGAGAAAAAAAACATGAAACGGGGAAAAAAAGAGATGGAAGAGAGTTCGAGGGACGTCGAGTCTAATGCAGTGGCAGCACCAGCGGGTACACGTGGGAGGGAAGGGGGGGGGGGGCTACACTATAACTAACGAACTGAGAGCATCACGAGCAGCTGGATCCCAACGAAAATAAAAGAAAAGTCTTTCCCCCCATTGTACTAATTCACGACGCTAATGTCGAGGAGTTTCTAAAGAACGTCGAAACAATGAAAAAAACCTACACAATATACACGTTTCTCTCATCGTCCTTCTTCGTCTCTCGCGGTTTTTTTTCTTTTCGTTTTTGGTTTTTTTTTTTTTTTTCGTTCATTAGTTTTTTTCTTTTTTTTTCCCCGTTCATTCTAGTTTTATATTTTTTGTTTCTCACTTCTTTTTGTCCTCGTTGGAACATTTTTAGTGAGACGATATCGATTGGGGTAGTTTTTTTGAATTTTTCATTTTTTAACGTTCCGGGGATTTTTTTTTTTCAAAATTTTGTTACATTCTGTCGTGAACGTATTGTGCACGTGAAACATAGATTTTTTTCAAAAATGTTATCATCGAAAAAAAAACTACCCCAGTTACAATATCGAAAAAAATTCCGAAGGCTTGAATTTTCGGAAAAATTACAATTCGAATGAAAAAAAAAAATCGTTGAATTTATGAGCCTTGGAAACATTGAATGATTTTTCGAATTGGATGAACGAGGCTTGTATAATGTATAAGGGAGAGATGAGGAAGAGGGTTGCAGATGGCTTTGTGAATGTTTGTGGATAATACGTTGCGGAGCAACGAACGACAAGCTCGATTGTAACGCGTTGCTTCATAATATAATGTGAGGGAATAAAAGCCATCCGGTATATTCGATAAATACATCAACCCTTTGATGTTCAGTCGGCAGAGCGTATTTTCCTCGTCGACCGGTAAAACCTATTTTTTCCTCTTCTTCTTTCATCTCTGTTTTTTTTTCTGTTTTCTTTCAACAAACTATTTGTGGATAATTTTTTTATGAATAAAAATCCAAGACAATTGAATAAAAATCGACAAAAATAGGGAAATTATTATTTTTTTAATTTCGAACCATTATGGACGGTTGAAAACTTTAATTTTATTATTTAACTAAATATTCTTTCCCATTTTAGGTAAATTTAATGAATACCTATTTTTATTCATTGGTAATTTTCTTCTTTAAACTTTGAAGGTTTAATTTCATTATTTAACTGGAATGAAATTAAACGTAAAATAATTAAACTTCAAGTTCAACGCTACTGACAAAATTTCAAAGCAACGTCGTTTGCAATCGAGGACAAGGTTCACCTTCCTCACCTCTCCTTAACTCCCCCCCCCCCCCCCCCCCCGCGGCACCTACGTCTCAGGAGACTTCTGTACGTGACGTTCTACGAGGTAATTGATCAATTATTACGAAACCTCACTCGGCAACAATTTCATCATTTTTCTTTTCTTCGTTCCCCAATCACAGATGATTAATCTTTCCGATCACGAATTTTTCGAGGGTACGGCTCTGTTCGAAGGTCAAAGTGCGGAGGTCACAGAGTCTCTATATAGAATAAAAAAAATGTTCGCAATCACATCACTTCGATCATATAAACAATATAAACATTATGTGATAAATGCACCAACAAAAAATATTATTATTTAAATTATTTTAAAAAATCAAACTATTAAAAATAAAAAAATAAAAGATCATGTAACTAAAATACTAAAAAATATTATTATTCGTAAAATGATTGATTTATATTCAAGCGACGTAAAGGACAAAAACAAAAATCGAAAATTATATTCCATAAAAATCTATTTGTGTTTGGCATCATATTGCATGTGAAATATAATATTTTATAAATACAAAATTGTTAATTCAGAAATACGAAATTTATTCGAGCAGTCACATTTTTGTCCACGAATTTCCGGTCCACGTCACGCAAAAAAAAAAAACCTCACTTACAAAAATAATAAGAAGACACAAATAATAACTAAAAAAAAAAATAAAAATAAAATATAGCAACAAGAAGAAGGTGGAAGAATCAATTTGTGTGCGTGTGAGAATCTCGAATCGATTGTAAAACGTTCGAATTTCTTTTTTTTTTTTTTTCGATCGTATTTGGCATTCCTCCAAGGCCAGGGGAGAGGGGAAGGAACGGGGGAGGGGGGTGGCTGGTTACTTAATGATAATAATCGAGTTACGTTAGTGGGTTCGAGTTACAAATGGAAAACGCACATACGTAATTTCACGATCGTGAAACACGACGCATGCGCGTGTCACACACACACACACACACACACACACACACACACACACACAAAAAAAAAAAAATCGCAATGAAAATTCCACAACGTCGAGATGGACTGCGTAAGAATTTATAGTAAACTCGTGCGTGTCCCGATCGTCCAAATCGGATTTCGTACATACGCACAATGACGACGCTATAGATACATACTCGCAATCGTTTCGTCGTGTATTTCATTTGTAAATCGATGCACGTATGTGTGTACCCCGTGGTACCCCGACGACTCGGTTGGAATCGGTATAAAACGTCGCTGGTCGCAACGTCAAATCATCAATCGTTCAACAACCGACTCAGT
Source organism: Diplazon laetatorius (assembly GCA_963662125.1). Taxonomy (NCBI): domain Eukaryota; kingdom Metazoa; phylum Arthropoda; class Insecta; order Hymenoptera; family Ichneumonidae; genus Diplazon; species Diplazon laetatorius. The sequence goes on along the minus strand of OY759155.1, from coordinate 19,074,681 downwards.
GTCAACACAACAATACAAGACCGACCAAGTCCGTCCAAATCGCAAAAAAAAAAAAATCATAATCAACATGAAGTGCTTCGCAGTAAGTATTAATCGATAATCAATCAATCAATTCAGCCAAAATAATGAAAAATGAAAAAGTTTCGATTTTTTTTCAAATGAAAATTGACAATTTTGCGTTATTTTTTACTTTAACATTTTTTTTTTTTTTTTTGAGAATTCGATATTGAAAAAGTTGGGAAAAAATGTATATTATAAAAAACTCAACCACAAAAACACGAAAAAAATGTTGGCAGCTATCCGGCAAACATAACATTAAAAAAAAGATAATAATAAAATAAAATAAAATAAAAATCATTATTTATTTTTATTTTTTTGGGTTATGTTTGCCGGATGGCTGCCAAATTTTTTACATGTTTTTGTGATATAATCTTTCAACAATATACATTTTTTTCATATTTATTTTCCCGACTTTTTTCGTAAAAAAAAAAAAAATAATCAAAAAATAAAAAATGATTTAAAAAACTTTCAAATGAATTTAGGCACTGCAGATGGTAAATTTAAAAATCGTAAAAAAATATGAAAATTCTGCTTTCTTGGTCTAGAATTCTGTGGAAGGTGGGCAGCAATACTTTTTCTTTTTTTAAACCACCCTAAAATATATATTATTCATTAAATACATTTTTTGTCCAATATATAAATTTCATAATAATTTTCGTCATGTTCGCAGGCGATTATAGTTCTGGCCCTGTCCGTCGTGGCTCTCGTTGAATCGAAAGCCCTCGATGTGGATACGATCGAACCCGTGAAAACGGAAACCAACGTCGCCCCGGAGGCCGTCCGTGACAAGCGTGGACTGCTCGTCGGGGCGGCTGCTTACACAGCGCCCCTCGCTTACAGCGCTTACACAGCTCCGGTTGCTTACAGCGCGGCTTACACGTACCCGTACGCTTACTCACCGTACTCGGCTTATCCGTACTACGCGACCGGTTACAGCGCCCCCTACTACTACGCCTAAGATTTTATCGCATCGTCACGACGAAGAAGAAGAAGACGTGCAAACACGGACCCGGCCACGTTCATCATCCAAGGACCACGATTTTACAAAAAAAAAAAGCAAAACAACAACAAAAGAAACAAAACAAAAATCACGATCGATCGATCCATTCGTTTTGATCTTTTTTTTTTCAACAATTCGACAATTTGAAAAAAAAAAAAAATAACAACAACAATCGAATCGCAAATGTTTCAGTGTCAACTTCAACGACAATGATTGAAAAATAATTGCGACGAATAAAGTGAAAGAAAAAAAAAAGATTTGAAAAAAAAAAAAAAAAAAATGTAGAGAAAAATTTGTGACAATGAAATTCGAAAATTTGAATCACGACTTTGTTAAATTGTCGAAAATGTACAGAAACGATTGACAATCTCGATCGTGAATTAATTGTGTATATTGTTGTGTATAATTGATAATTATGATAATAAAAAAATGAAAATTGATAAATAAAAAAATCGATAAGTAATTATTCGTCATATCCCCCCCCCCTCCCTCCCCGAAGTACGAATGTGATAACGAAAAAATTGTAACCACGTTATTGTTATTATTGTTATTCGAAAAAAATATCGGAGATAAAAAAATTTGCTTCATATGCTTGTCACGTTTGTAAAAAAAAAATAGTATTATATCACGATAATAATTTCAATTAATAATACGACACGCAAGGCTCCCGATTCGGTTCTCATTAATTTTCAATTAGTATTCATCAACGACATTGATTATTATTCATAATTATCACGGTTCACACTCTGGCACAGACTTTCGGTACGTGATATTTATGCGAACGCATTGATAGAATAATTAACAGACACGAGCTTCGGTGCTTCGATAATGAATATACTTTGATTTAAAAAAAAAATTATTATCATTATTATTATTATCGTGAATAAAAAATGTAAAATTTGTATTATTCCTTTTAGTCGACTATAATAACTATCACCATAATTTTAATAACCATCAATAACAATAACAATATTATTAGCAATAATCTTACTCTTACAAATTTTTAATACTAACTATTAAAAAAAATATTTAACTATCAAAAATTGATAAAAAACATTGAAGCACATAAACTCGGCCTGTCGAGCTTGTGATTAATTTATTTCAAAGTTGAATCACGTAAATCGCGATTGTTTTCTCATCGTAACCCCAAACGCTTTTTCAGGCCTTCGGTTGACCCGCATTGACCTACATCGACCCTGCAACGAGTCAAAGCTTTCGATGAGCCGACCAACCGTGATAAACCGATCGTGACCCCGGCTCCTGTACCTGATTACCCGATATTACATCTGTATATCTGTATACACCTCTACATTTACCACCCGCTCCTCTCTTCTCACCCCCTCCCCTTCTCCGACCTCCCGCCTCGCCCGTTCGATACACGTGGAAACCTCTGCACGACGACAAGTGCACTCAACATCGGCAAAATGCATCAACGAATGTACCACCACACATCACATACGAAAATTAATTTAACTAGAATCAATTTAGAATAATTTTTCGAACGATCGATCAATTATTAATTATCATATCAAATTTTGATCGATCGATGAATAGAAAAATAAATAAAAAATAAACAATTTCACATGTTTTGTTGGGTCATGATTACGATGGATTGCTTTTTCAACCCACATTCATTGTCAACCCCAAATCATCGAGTTTCTATTCAGATGAAAATTTCAACGGGCTTATCAGTAAATTAAAAAAAAAAAGTTTTTTTCAAAAACACAGAAAGCCCATACACGGTTTGGATCGTGTGAGGGTCTGTCAATTATCGAGTTTCCATTCAGATGAAAATTACAGCGGGCTTATCAGTGAATACAAAAAAAAAAAAAAAAAAAATTTTCAAAAACACAGAAAGCCCATACACGGTTTGCATCGTGTGAGGGTCTGTCAATTATCGAGTTTCCATTCAGATGGAAAATTACAACGGGCTTATCAGTAAATTCACAAAAAAAAAAAAAGTTTTTCAAAAAACACAGAAAGCCCATACAGTACTCTCTCTCTCTCTCTCTCTCTCGTGGGTGAAAAGTACACGTGCCGTTATACACGGTGGTCTATTCATTCGCTGCATTGCAGAGTTTCGCGACTAGAGAGGTAACGAAAGCTCGGTAGAGCTTGCACGAGTGGAAAACAGTCTGTGTGTAGATAAGGGGCGGGGAGGGGTAAGGTAGGGTGAGAAGAGGGTGTGGAGTTGAATATCCAACTGATAGAGCTGCGCCCTGGTTCGCTCATGTAGCCACATCTCTCGTTCGTTCATTCCGAGCTTCAATGTTGTGCCAATGCTGCTGGTGCATTGCTGCAACTGCAACTGCAACTGCAACTGCAACTGCAACTGCTAATGCTGCTGTTGGTGCTGTTGCTCGCGATTGATCGGTTTTCCAGGCCGAGGGAAGGTAGGTACGTCACGCTCGACTCTCATTGCCCCCGATGTTCCATCCGCCACTCGCCATGTACCCTGAATAGCCATGCGCTTTATTACCCATACGTATATGCACCCCATTAGTCCGATACGAACGATACAACAACCCCCCCCCCCCCCACACACACACGTGGGGGCTGTACGCCTCGACGAAGCGGAACACACGGGGCGCACGAGTTCCCAATCGATAATTCCTCGGGCGCCACACAGAGGACTCCGGTGTGTGCCAACTAATGTAGAGGGTGACCGGGGTCATTTGTCACAGTTGTAACATTTTTCCCAACCATCTGAATGTCTTGCGATCGCGCTGGGTTTATTACACTGGCTTCTCGCGGCATTATCGTTCATTGGTCGTTGGACCATCGTCGTGAATTTTTGAAATTGTTAATGATTGGAAAATAGAAAGTTTTATCGAACTTTGGTTTTGTCAAATGCGGAGTGTTAGGTTTTGGCCCGCCTCGGGGTTTGAGGTAACAGTGCTGGGCCAAGTTGTGACACGTTGTTGCGAAGAGATCTTGATCGAACAAAATTTTATGATAATCGGTCATCGGGTCACGAAAAACATCTTGTAGTTTCGGACGATATGTGATGTACATGGCTGAATTCACCGACTCGTATTTTTCTTCGCAAAGAAGAAAAGAAAACGAAATGATGACGGTCGATAGGTGTTACTGATGTTTCGGGCCAATCTCAAAGTTCAATCGTGTTCAACAACATCGAAAATAATAATTCTATCGTGAAATACCATGATACGTTCTTCAGTCAACATTTTACACCACGTTTATATGCCAGGGGTCGGACTTTGCAGCGTGAAAGACTGTTACATCTTGCCCCCAAACAAGTGTTACTTTTCACCCCAAATATTGTACGCGGAAGATTGTAAAAAATATAAATAAATAAAAGAATATAAAACCCATATTGATTTCGGAAATGTGTTTTCGGTGGGAAATAAGAATAAGTGTAAAAAATACTATATATTTATGTCTTGTATATTATAATAATCAAATACTTGCAATAAACTGATACTAAAAAAAATGGATCCCAAACGACGAAGCATCGACTGCGTTCGATTCGCAACGATTCATAAATATTTTCCATTTTCAATTGAAATTGCGCAATGAAAGAGAGAACAATGAAAAGGATTTGAGCGAAATTTCGGACTGAAATATACAGAAATATGTCGGCCAGAAATATTCATGGATAAAGAAAAAAATTATGGATATTTCCAATCAACTTGTATACGCATTCAATCTACGCGCGTATGAGCGTGTGTGCGTTAAATAGAATTGGAAATGGTATTTACGAAAGCTCGGTAATTCGGAAAATTTCGTGAAAATATCAGAGAGAGAAACATAGAGAGAGAGAGAGAGAGAGAGAGAGAGAGAGAAAGGACGTAACGAGGTAAAGGTTTATCTATATAATCACAGGTATGCGTACTTGTGGGCCATACAATCGACAAATTGTTTGGAGGCTTAGGGAAAGGGTTGGGGTGGGGTGGTGGGGGGGAGGGGTCGGTTATCACCGTAGTCACGTATCAAAGGCATCAAAATTGACTCTGATTGGTATTCGCGGAATCAACGTCCAACGAGGCATTCATTCATTCAGTCATTCATTTTTTTTTTTTTTCATTTTTTGTAATCCAGGGAATTTTGTAGAAAAACCGAAAAACGGGGAAATAAAAATAAAATCAAAATTTTTCGTGAATTGGGGAAAACGAGACATAGAATGAGGTAGAGAGATAGTCGGATAGAACAACCTGATGATTGAATCGGGTGAATAAAAATAAATATATATACATATAATGTAAACAATTTTAAAAGAAAGTCAGTGTACGCATTTGTCCCCCTGAACACGCCAAAACAACGATCATTCCAATCGGACCCATAGAAAAAAAGTTATGGCCAAAAAACCATTTTGTTCGTTTTGAGAAGCCAAGGGTTCGGGGAAAAGTGAGTGTACGCAAAATCGAAATTTCGAATTTTCGAGCAATGGACTTTCGCAAGGGGTGTTTTGGATAGAATTTGTCCCCCTGAACACGCCAAAACAACGATCATTTCAATCGGACCCATAGAAAAAAAGTTATGGCCAAAAAACCATTTTGTTCGTTTTGAGAAGCAAAGGGTTCGGGGAAAAGTGAGTGTACGCAAAATCGAAATTTCGAATTTTCGAGCAATGGACTTTCGCAAGGGGTGTTTTGGATAGAATTTGTCCCCCTGAACACGCCAAAACAACGATCATTTCAATCGGACCCATAGAAAAAAAGTTATGGCCAAAAAACCATTTTGTTCGTTTTGAGAAGCCAAGGGTTCGGGGAAAAGTGAGTGTACGCAAAATCGAAATTTCGAATTTTCGAGCAATGGACTTTCGCAAGGGGTGTTTTGGATAGAATTTGTCCCCCTGAACACGCCAAAACAACGATCATTTCAATCGGACCCATAGAAAAAAAGTTATGGCCAAAAAACCATTTTGTTCGTTTTGAGAAGCCAAGGGTTCGGGGAAAAGTGAGTGTACGCAAAATCGAAATTTCGAATTTTCGAGCAATGGACTTTCGCAAGGGGTGTTTTGGATAGAATTTGTCCCCCTGAACACGCCAAAACAACGATCATTTCAATCGGACCCATAGAAAAAAAGTTATGGCCAAAAAACCATTTTGTTCGTTTTGAGAAGCCAAGGGTTCGGGGAAAAGTGAGTGTACGCAAAATCGAAATTTCGAATTTTCGAGCAATGGACTTTCGCAAGGGGTGTTTTGGATAGAATTTGTCCCCCTGAACACGCCAAAACAACGATCATTTCAATCGGACCCATAGAAAAAAAGTTATGGCCAAAAAACCATTTTGTTCGTTTTGAGAAGCAAAGGGTTCGGGGAAAAGTGAGTGTACGCAAAATCGAAATTTCGAATTTTCGAGCAATGGACTTTCGCAAGGGGTGTTTTGGATAGAATTTGTCCCCCTGAACACGCCAAAACAACGATCATTTCAATCGGACCCATAGAAAAAAAGTTATGGCCAAAAAACCATTTTGTTCGTTTTGAGAAGCCAAGGGTTCGGGGAAAAGTGAGTGTACGCAAAATCGAAATTTCGAATTTTCGAGCAATGGACTTTCGCAAGGGGTGTTTTGGATAGAATTTGTCCCCCTGAACACGCCAAAACAACGATCATTTCAATCGGACCCATAGAAAAAAAGTTATGGCCAAAAAACCATTTTGTTCGTTTTGAGAAGCCAAGGGTTCGGGGAAAAGTGAGTGTACGCAAAATCGAAATTTCGAATTTTCGAGCAATGGACTTTCGCAAGGGGTGTTTTGGATAGAATTTGTCCCCCTGAACACGCCAAAACAACGATCATTTCAATCGGACCCATAGAAAAAAAGTTATGGCCAAAAAACCATTTTGTTCGTTTTGAGAAGCCAAGGGTTCGGGGAAAAGTGAGTGTACGCAAAATCGAAATTTCGAATTTTCGAGCAATGGACTTTCGCAAGGGGTGTTTTGGATAGAATTTGTCCCCCTGAACACGCCAAAACAACGATCATTTCAATCGGACCCATAGAAAAAAAGTTATGGCCAAAAAACCATTTTGTTCGTTTTGAGAAGCCAAGGGTTCGGGGAAAAGTGAGTGTACGCAAAATCGAAATTTCGAATTTTCGAGCAATGGACTTTCGCAAGGGGTGTTTTGGATAGAATTTGTCCCCCTGAACACGCCAAAACAACGATCATTTCAATCGGACCCATAGAAAAAAAGTTATGGCCAAAAAACCATTTTGTTCGTTTTGAGAAGCCAAGGGTTCGGGGAAAAGTGAGTGTACGCAAAATCGAAATTTCGAATTTTCGAGCAATGGACTTTCGCAAGGGGTGTTTTGGATAGAATTTGTCCCCCTGAACACGCCAAAACAACGATCATTTCAATCGGACCCATAGAAAAAAAGTTATGGCCAAAAAACCATTTTGTTCGTTTTGAGAAGCCAAGGGTTCGGGGAAAAGTGAGTGTACGCAAAATCGAAATTTCGAATTTTCGAGCAATGGACTTTCGCAAGGGGTGTTTTGGATAGAATTTGTCCCCCTGAACACGCCAAAACAACGATCATTTCAATCGGACCCATAGAAAAAAAGTTATGGCCAAAAAACCATTTTGTTCGTTTTGAGAAGCCAAGGGTTCGGGGAAAAGTGAGTGTACGCAAAATCGAAATTTCGAATTTTCGAGCAATGGACTTTCGCAAGGGGTGTTTTGGATAGAATTTGTCCCCCTGAACACGCCAAAACAACGATCATTTCAATCGGACCCATAGAAAAAAAGTTATGGCCAAAAAACCATTTTGTTCGTTTTGAGAAGCCAAGGGTTCGGGGAAAAGTGAGTGTACGCAAAATCGAAATTTCGAATTTTCGAGCAATGGACTTTCGCAAGGGGTGTTTTGGATAGAATTTGTCCCCCTGAACACGCCAAAACAACGATCATTTCAATCGGACCCATAGAAAAAAAGTTATGGCCAAAAAACCATTTTGTTCGTTTTGAGAAGCCAAGGGTTCGGGGAAAAGTGAGTGTACGCAAAATCGAAATTTCGAATTTTCGAGCAATGGACTTTCGCAAGGGGTGTTTTGGATAGAATTTGTCCCCCTGAACACGCCAAAACAACGATCATTTCAATCGGACCCATAGAAAAAAAGTTATGGCCAAAAAACCATTTTGTTCGTTTTGAGAAGCCAAGGGTTCGGGGAAAAGTGAGTGTACGCAAAATCGAAATTTCGAATTTTCGAGCAATGGACTTTCGCAAGGGGTGTTTTGGATAGAATTTGTCCCCCTGAACACGCCAAAACAACGATCATTTCAATCGGACCCATAGAAAAAAAGTTATGGCCAAAAAACCATTTTGTTCGTTTTGAGAAGCCAAGGGTTCGGGGAAAAGTGAGTGTACGCAAAATCGAAATTTCGAATTTTCGAGCAATGGACTTTCGCAAGGGGTGTTTTGGATAGAATTTGTCCCCCTGAACACGCCAAAACAACGATCATTTCAATCGGACCCATAGAAAAAAAGTTATGGCCAAAAAACCATTTTGTTCGTTTTGAGAAGCCAAGGGTTCGGGGAAAAGTGAGTGTACGCAAAATCGAAATTTCGAATTTTCGAGCAATGGACTTTCGCAAGGGGTGTTTTGGATAGAATTTGTCCCCCTGAACACGCCAAAACAACGATCATTTCAATCGGACCCATAGAAAAAAAGTTATGGCCAAAAAACCATTTTGTTCGTTTTGAGAAGCCAAGGGTTCGGGGAAAAGTGAGTGTACGCAAAATCGAAATTTCGAATTTTCGAGCAATGGACTTTCGCAAGGGGTGTTTTGGATAGAATTTGTCCCCCTGAACACGCCAAAACAACGATCATTTCAATCGGACCCATAGAAAAAAAGTTATGGCCAAAAAACCATTTTGTTCGTTTTGAGAAGCCAAGGGTTCGGGGAAAAGTGAGTGTACGCAAAATCGAAATTTCGAATTTTCGAGCAATGGACTTTCGCAAGGGGTGTTTTGGATAGAATTTGTCCCCCTGAACACGCCAAAACAACGATCATTTCAATCGGACCCATAGAAAAAAAGTTATGGCCAAAAAACCATTTTGTTCGTTTTGAGAAGCCAAGGGTTCGGGGAAAAGTGAGTGTACGCAAAATCGAAATTTCGAATTTTCGAGCAATGGACTTTCGCAAGGGGTGTTTTGGATAGAATTTGTCCCCCTGAACACGCCAAAACAACGATCATTTCAATCGGACCCATAGAAAAAAAGTTATGGCCAAAAAACCATTTTGTTCGTTTTGAGAAGCCAAGGGTTCGGGGAAAAGTGAGTGTACGCAAAATCGAAATTTCGAATTTTCGAGCAATGGACTTTCGCAAGGGGTGTTTTGGATAGAATTTGTCCCCCTGAACACGCCAAAACAACGATCATTTCAATCGGACCCATAGAAAAAAAGTTATGGCCAAAAAACCATTTTGTTCGTTTTGAGAAGCCAAGGGTTCGGGGAAAAGTGAGTGTACGCAAAATCGAAATTTCGAATTTTCGAGCAATGGACTTTCGCAAGGGGTGTTTTGGATAGAATTTGTCCCCCTGAACACGCCAAAACAACGATCATTTCAATCGGACCCATAGAAAAAAAGTTATGGCCAAAAAACCATTTTGTTCGTTTTGAGAAGCCAAGGGTTCGGGGAAAAGTGAGTGTACGCAAAATCGAAATTTCGAATTTTCGAGCAATGGACTTTCGCAAGGGGTGTTTTGGATAGAATTTGTCCCCCTGAACACGCCAAAACAACGATCATTTCAATCGGACCCATAGAAAAAAAGTTATGGCCAAAAAACCATTTTGTTCGTTTTGAGAAGCCAAGGGTTCGGGGAAAAGTGAGTGTACGCAAAATCGAAATTTCGAATTTTCGAGCAATGGACTTTCGCAAGGGGTGTTTTGGATAGAATTTGTCCCCCTGAACACGCCAAAACAACGATCATTTCAATCGGACCCATAGAAAAAAAGTTATGGCCAAAAAACCATTTTGTTCGTTTTGAGAAGCCAAGGGTTCGGGGAAAAGTGAGTGTACGCAAAATCGAAATTTCGAATTTTCGAGCAATGGACTTTCGCAAGGGGTGTTTTGGATAGAATTTGTCCCCCTGAACACGCCAAAACAACGATCATTTCAATCGGACCCATAGAAAAAAAGTTATGGCCAAAAAACCATTTTGTTCGTTTTGAGAAGCCAAGGGTTCGGGGAAAAGTGAGTGTACGCAAAATCGAAATTTCGAATTTTCGAGCAATGGACTTTCGCAAGGGGTGTTTTGGATAGAATTTGTCCCCCTGAACACGCCAAAACAACGATCATTTCAATCGGACCCATAGAAAAAAAGTTATGGCCAAAAAACCATTTTGTTCGTTTTGAGAAGCCAAGGGTTCGGGGAAAAGTGAGTGTACGCAAAATCGAAATTTCGAATTTTCGAGCAATGGACTTTCGCAAGGGGTGTTTTGGATAGAATTTGTCCCCCTGAACACGCCAAAACAACGATCATTTCAATCGGACCCATAGAAAAAAAGTTATGGCCAAAAAACCATTTTGTTCGTTTTGAGAAGCCAAGGGTTCGGGGAAAAGTGAGTGTACGCAAAATCGAAATTTCGAATTTTCGAGCAATGGACTTTCGCAAGGGGTGTTTTGGATAGAATTTGTCCCCCTGAACACGCCAAAACAACGATCATTTCAATCGGACCCATAGAAAAAAAGTTATGGCCAAAAAACCATTTTGTTCGTTTTGAGAAGCCAAGGGTTCGGGGAAAAGTGAGTGTACGCAAAATCGAAATTTCGAATTTTCGAGCAATGGACTTTCGCAAGGGGTGTTTTGGATAGAATTTGTCCCCCTGAACACGCCAAAACAACGATCATTTCAATCGGACCCATAGAAAAAAAGTTATGGCCAAAAAACCATTTTGTTCGTTTTGAGAAGCCAAGGGTTCGGGGAAAAGTGAGTGTACGCAAAATCGAAATTTCGAATTTTCGAGCAATGGACTTTCGCAAGGGGTGTTTTGGATAGAATTTGTCCCCCTGAACACGCCAAAACAACGATCATTTCAATCGGACCCATAGAAAAAAAGTTATGGCCAAAAAACCATTTTGTTCGTTTTGAGAAGCCAAGGGTTCGGGGAAAAGTGAGTGTACGCAAAATCGAAATTTCGAATTTTCGAGCAATGGACTTTCGCAAGGGGTGTTTTGGATAGAATTTGTCCCCCTGAACACGCCAAAACAACGATCATTTCAATCGGACCCATAGAAAAAAAGTTATGGCCAAAAAACCATTTTGTTCGTTTTGAGAAGCCAAGGGTTCGGGGAAAAGTGAGTGTACGCAAAATCGAAATTTCGAATTTTCGAGCAATGGACTTTCGCAAGGGGTGTTTTGGATAGAATTTGTCCCCCTGAACACGCCAAAACAACGATCATTTCAATCGGACCCATAGAAAAAAAGTTATGGCCAAAAAACCATTTTGTTCGTTTTGAGAAGCCAAGGGTTCGGGGAAAAGTGAGTGTACGCAAAATCGAAATTTCGAATTTTCGAGCAATGGACTTTCGCAAGGGGTGTTTTGGATAGAATTTGTCCCCCTGAACACGCCAAAACAACGATCATTTCAATCGGACCCATAGAAAAAAAGTTATGGCCAAAAAACCATTTTGTTCGTTTTGAGAAGCCAAGGGTTCGGGGAAAAGTGAGTGTACGCAAAATCGAAATTTCGAATTTTCGAGCAATGGACTTTCGCAAGGGGTGTTTTGGATAGAATTTGTCCCCCTGAACACGCCAAAACAACGATCATTTCAATCGGACCCATAGAAAAAAAGTTATGGCCAAAAAACCATTTTGTTCGTTTTGAGAAGCCAAGGGTTCGGGGAAAAGTGAGTGTACGCAAAATCGAAATTTCGAATTTTCGAGCAATGGACTTTCGCAAGGGGTGTTTTGGATAGAATTTGTCCCCCTGAACACGCCAAAACAACGATCATTTCAATCGGACCCATAGAAAAAAAGTTATGGCCAAAAAACCATTTTGTTCGTTTTGAGAAGCCAAGGGTTCGGGGAAAAGTGAGTGTACGCAAAATCGAAATTTCGAATTTTCGAGCAATGGACTTTCGCAAGGGGTGTTTTGGATAGAATTTGTCCCCCTGAACACGCCAAAACAACGATCATTTCAATCGGACCCATAGAAAAAAAGTTATGGCCAAAAAACCATTTTGTTCGTTTTGAGAAGCCAAGGGTTCGGGGAAAAGTGAGTGTACGCAAAATCGAAATTTCGAATTTTCGAGCAATGGACTTTCGCAAGGGGTGTTTTGGATAGAATTTGTCCCCCTGAACACGCCAAAACAACGATCATTTCAATCGGACCCATAGAAAAAAAGTTATGGCCAAAAAACCATTTTGTTCGTTTTGAGAAGCCAAGGGTTCGGGGAAAAGTGAGTGTACGCAAAATCGAAATTTCGAATTTTCGAGCAATGGACTTTCGCAAGGGGTGTTTTGGATAGAATTTGTCCCCCTGAACACGCCAAAACAACGATCATTTCAATCGGACCCATAGAAAAAAAGTTATGGCCAAAAAACCATTTTGTTCGTTTTGAGAAGCCAAGGGTTCGGGGAAAAGTGAGTGTACGCAAAATCGAAATTTCGAATTTTCGAGCAATGGACTTTCGCAAGGGGTGTTTTGGATAGAATTTGTCCCCCTGAACACGCCAAAACAACGATCATTTCAATCGGACCCATAGAAAAAAAGTTATGGCCAAAAAACCATTTTGTTCGTTTTGAGAAGCCAAGGGTTCGGGGAAAAGTGAGTGTACGCAAAATCGAAATTTCGAATTTTCGAGCAATGGACTTTCGCAAGGGGTGTTTTGGATAGAATTTGTCCCCCTGAACACGCCAAAACAACGATCATTTCAATCGGACCCATAGAAAAAAAGTTATGGCCAAAAAACCATTTTGTTCGTTTTGAGAAGCCAAGGGTTCGGGGAAAAGTGAGTGTACGCAAAATCGAAATTTCGAATTTTCGAGCAATGGACTTTCGCAAGGGGTGTTTTGGATAGAATTTGTCCCCCTGAACACGCCAAAACAACGATCATTTCAATCGGACCCATAGAAAAAAAGTTATGGCCAAAAAACCATTTTGTTCGTTTTGAGAAGCCAAGGGTTCGGGGAAAAGTGAGTGTACGCAAAATCGAAATTTCGAATTTTCGAGCAATGGACTTTCGCAAGGGGTGTTTTGGATAGAATTTGTCCCCCTGAACACGCCAAAACAACGATCATTTCAATCGGACCCATAGAAAAAAAGTTATGGCCAAAAAACCATTTTGTTCGTTTTGAGAAGCCAAGGGTTCGGGGAAAAGTGAGTGTACGCAAAATCGAAATTTCGAATTTTCGAGCAATGGACTTTCGCAAGGGGTGTTTTGGATAGAATTTGTCCCCCTGAACACGCCAAAACAACGATCATTTCAATCGGACCCATAGAAAAAAAGTTATGGCCAAAAAACCATTTTGTTCGTTTTGAGAAGCCAAGGGTTCGGGGAAAAGTGAGTGTACGCAAAATCGAAATTTCGAATTTTCGAGCAATGGACTTTCGCAAGGGGTGTTTTGGATAGAATTTGTCCCCCTGAACACGCCAAAACAACGATCATTTCAATCGGACCCATAGAAAAAAAGTTATGGCCAAAAAACCATTTTGTTCGTTTTGAGAAGCCAAGGGTTCGGGGAAAAGTGAGTGTACGCAAAATCGAAATTTCGAATTTTCGAGCAATGGACTTTCGCAAGGGGTGTTTTGGATAGAATTTGTCCCCCTGAACACGCCAAAACAACGATCATTTCAATCGGACCCATAGAAAAAAAGTTATGGCCAAAAAACCATTTTGTTCGTTTTGAGAAGCCAAGGGTTCGGGGAAAAGTGAGTGTACGCAAAATCGAAATTTCGAATTTTCGAGCAATGGACTTTCGCAAGGGGTGTTTTGGATAGAATTTGTCCCCCTGAACACGCCAAAACAACGATCATTTCAATCGGACCCATAGAAAAAAAGTTATGGCCAAAAAACCATTTTGTTCGTTTTGAGAAGCCAAGGGTTCGGGGAAAAGTGAGTGTACGCAAAATCGAAATTTCGAATTTTCGAGCAATGGACTTTCGCAAGGGGTGTTTTGGATAGAATTTGTCCCCCTGAACACGCCAAAACAACGATCATTTCAATCGGACCCATAGAAAAAAAGTTATGGCCAAAAAACCATTTTGTTCGTTTTGAGAAGCCAAGGGTTCGGGGAAAAGTGAGTGTACGCAAAATCGAAATTTCGAATTTTCGAGCAATGGACTTTCGCAAGGGGTGTTTTGGATAGAATTTGTCCCCCTGAACACGCCAAAACAACGATCATTTCAATCGGACCCATAGAAAAAAAGTTATGGCCAAAAAACCATTTTGTTCGTTTTGAGAAGCCAAGGGTTCGGGGAAAAGTGAGTGTACGCAAAATCGAAATTTCGAATTTTCGAGCAATGGACTTTCGCAAGGGGTGTTTTGGATAGAATTTGTCCCCCTGAACACGCCAAAACAACGATCATTTCAATCGGACCCATAGAAAAAAAGTTATGGCCAAAAAACCATTTTGTTCGTTTTGAGAAGCCAAGGGTTCGGGGAAAAGTGAGTGTACGCAAAATCGAAATTTCGAATTTTCGAGCAATGGACTTTCGCAAGGGGTGTTTTGGATAGAATTTGTCCCCCTGAACACGCCAAAACAACGATCATTTCAATCGGACCCATAGAAAAAAAGTTATGGCCAAAAAACCATTTTGTTCGTTTTGAGAAGCCAAGGGTTCGGGGAAAAGTGAGTGTACGCAAAATCGAAATTTCGAATTTTCGAGCAATGGACTTTCGCAAGGGGTGTTTTGGATAGAATTTGTCCCCCTGAACACGCCAAAACAACGATCATTTCAATCGGACCCATAGAAAAAAAGTTATGGCCAAAAAACCATTTTGTTCGTTTTGAGAAGCCAAGGGTTCGGGGAAAAGTGAGTGTACGCAAAATCGAAATTTCGAATTTTCGAGCAATGGACTTTCGCAAGGGGTGTTTTGGATAGAATTTGTCCCCCTGAACACGCCAAAACAACGATCATTTCAATCGGACCCATAGAAAAAAAGTTATGGCCAAAAAACCATTTTGTTCGTTTTGAGAAGCCAAGGGTTCGGGGAAAAGTGAGTGTACGCAAAATCGAAATTTCGAATTTTCGAGCAATGGACTTTCGCAAGGGGTGTTTTGGATAGAATTTGTCCCCCTGAACACGCCAAAACAACGATCATTTCAATCGGACCCATAGAAAAAAAGTTATGGCCAAAAAACCATTTTGTTCGTTTTGAGAAGCCAAGGGTTCGGGGAAAAGTGAGTGTACGCAAAATCGAAATTTCGAATTTTCGAGCAATGGACTTTCGCAAGGGTGTTTTGGATAGAATTTGTCCCCCTGAACACGCCAAAACAACGATCATTTCAATCGGACCCATAGAAAAAAGTTATGGCCAAAAAACCATTTTGTTCGTTTTGAGAAGCCAAGGGTTCGGGGAAAAGTGAGTGTACGCAAAATCGAAATTTCGAATTTTCGAGCAATGGACTTTCGCAAGGGGTGTTTTGGATAGAATTTGTCCCCCTGAACACGCCAAAACAACGATCATTTCAATCGGACCCATAGAAAAAAAGTTATGGCCAAAAAACCATTTTGTTCGTTTTGAGAAGCCAAGGGTTCGGGAAAAGTGAGTGTACGCAAAATCGAAATTTCGAATTTTCGAGCAATGGACTTTCGCAAGGGGTGTTTTGGATAGAATTTGTCCCCCTGAACACGCCAAAACAACGATCATTTCAATCGGACCCATAGAAAAAAAGTTATGGCCAAAAAACCATTTTGTTCGTTTTGAGAAGCCAAGGGTTCGGGGAAAAGTGAGTGTACGCAAAATCGAAATTTCGAATTTTCGAGCAATGGACTTTCGCAAGGGGTGTTTTGGATAGAATTTGTCCCCCTGAACACGCCAAAACAACGATCATTTCAATCGGACCCATAGAAAAAAAGTTATGGCCAAAAAACCATTTTGTTCGTTTTGAGAAGCCAAGGGTTCGGGGAAAAGTGAGTGTACGCAAAATCGAAATTTCGAATTTTCGAGCAATGGACTTTCGCAAGGGGTGTTTTGGATAGAATTTGTCCCCCTGAACACGCCAAAACAACGATCATTTCAATCGGACCCATAGAAAAAAAGTTATGGCCAAAAAACCATTTTGTTCGTTTTGAGAAGCCAAGGGTTCGGGGAAAAGTGAGTGTACGCAAAATCGAAATTTCGAATTTTCGAGCAATGGACTTTCGCAAGGGGTGTTTTGGATAGAATTTGTCCCCCTGAACACGCCAAAACAACGATCATTTCAATCGGACCCATAGAAAAAAAGTTATGGCCAAAAAACCATTTTGTTCGTTTTGAGAAGCCAAGGGTTCGGGGAAAAGTGAGTGTACGCAAAATCGAAATTTCGAATTTTCGAGCAATGGACTTTCGCAAGGGGTGTTTTGGATAGAATTTGTCCCCCTGAACACGCCAAAACAACGATCATTTCAATCGGACCCATAGAAAAAAAGTTATGGCCAAAAAAACCATTTTGTTCGTTTTGAGAAGCCAAGGGTTCGGGGAAAAGTGAGTGTACGCAAAATCGAAATTTCGAATTTTCGAGCAATGGACTTTCGCAAGGGGTGTTTTGGATAGAATTTGTCCCCCTGAACACGCCAAAACAACGATCATTTCAATCGGACCCATAGAAAAAAAGTTATGGCCAAAAAACCATTTTGTTCGTTTTGAGAAGCCAAGGGTTCGGGGGAAAAGTGAGTGTACGCAAAATCGAAATTTCGAATTTTCGAGCAATGGACTTTCGCAAGGGGTGTTTTGGATAGAATTTGTCCCCCTGAACACGCCAAAACAACGATCATTTCAATCGGACCCATAGAAAAAAAGTTATGGCCAAAAAAAACCATTTTGTTTCGTTTTGAGAAGCCAAGGGTTCGGGGAAAAGTGAGTGTACGCAAAATCGAAATTTCGAATTTTCGAGCAATTGGACTTTCGCAAGGGTGTTTTGGATAGAATTTGTCCCCCTGAACACGCCAAAAACAACGATCATTTCAATCGGACCCATAGAAAAAAAAGTTATGGCCAAAAAACCATTTTGTTCGTTTTGGGAAGCCAAGGGTTCGGGGAAAAGTGAGTGTACGCAAAATCGAAATTTCGAATTTTCGAGCAATGGACTTCGCAAGGTGTGTTTTTGGGATAGAATTTGTCCCCTGGAACACGCCAAAACAACGATCATTTTCAATCGGACCCATAGAAAAAAAGTTATGGCCAAAAAACCATTTTTGTTTCGTTTTGAGAAGCCAAGGGTTCGGGAAAAGTGAGTGTACGCAAAATCGAAATTCGAATTTTCGAGCAAGGGGTGTTTTGGATAGAATTTGTCCCCC